>JAZAYU010000831.1:0-142161 GCA_038501625.1 Corbicula japonica
ATTGAAGCCTCCATTCTAAATTTATAATTGTATATGTAATGTTTATAAATCCCAGAAGACAAACTAAGGTACCTACTCAACCATGCAAGAGAGAGACACAGTACAAACCGTCAGTATCTCCCCAAAATGATAGTTCAAGTATGCCTACATACAGCCACCCACATTGATTGACATTCTGCAGGGTTTGAAATTAGCATAATTTCAGCCATGAATTGAAACTGATTACTGCACGGGAGTGAAGCACGGGGTACTTGTTCCACCTGAATAAGTTGATTGGTGACGTTCAACTACCTTTAGCGTTTTTAATCCATGTGGCGGCTGTAAAATAACTCCCCGTATGATCATTCAATGGGGAAGCACTCTTTCCCATATTTTTGTAGGCCAGATTCTAGGCTTGGTACCACTAAATTTCGATTTGGATGAAAGCCCCAGACGTTATGAACTTTAGATTCGTTCCGTAGTTCTTGCTTCTAGCACTTTCAAATGCATAAATTAATGTGATAATTATGTTTACCACAAATGCTTAACATGCTACTTCGCATTGTTTTATTTATTCGACACGGAAAAATTTAAAGCTATGGCCACAGTGATTCTGTGACCTATGGAAAAGAGTCACACCCTGAATGTTGTTATCATCAATTACAACATCCTCTACGAATTTATTGTAAGCATTTCGAAACAGGTTTTATTTATTTTTGTATATATTTTTTAAAATAAATATTAGATTGGAAAATAAAATATAGATACCTGGCGTATCCACGGTTCATAAGCAACAATAGGAATTCCAAATCTTCCACTTGTGCTGCATCCGCTTTGTATATCAGTAGCCAGTGCAGCAAGAAACACCGACTTAGACTTCTGACACCATACTGGACTCCCGGATTCATACTGGATAAATTAAATTAAAACGTACGTCTCCTTTGCAGAGTTGTCGGTACTTAGAAAATGCATCTAGTGATCAATATGCACACTATACAAAGCAGTATTGTCAGTAATGAAATCAGCATGTCTTAAATTCTAGTGATGTAGATAAATGAAATTTAGAAATAAAGATAATTTTACGTTTGAACATCGCATATCAACTCAAAAATGTAAAAGTGTATGCAACAAACAGTTCCACTGCATGTACTTAATATATCATCATAATGAATGTGATGTATAGTCCTATTAATTATCATTCATGTTTACATTGTTTGTAGTCATTGTTCTAGTGAAGTTTATTGACCTAAATTCTAAGACATTGTAAACCTTGATATAGACAACCTTCCTGTGACTGTGGTTTAATAATATAGTGGTTAATTTGGAAGTTTGGACTCCCGGCAATAAGGCTACACTCAGTGTAAGAAATTGTTTCATATTTCTATTTTTTATAATTCCTGATTGACCTATAACATTTATATGCCCTATAAATGATATGTGAAGTAATAGAAGATTTAAAATTATCAAATAACATGAAATGTTATGAAAAAAGGAAACCACACTCCCCCAACTTTAACTATAATTGTGACAAATGATACCACCTTAATATGTCCTCATAATGTATGTGATGTACGGTCCGTGTTATAAAGTTGTTGATATGTCCTCATAATGTACGTGACGCACGGTCCTAGTTATTTCTTACTCATATGTTCTTATATTATATGCTATGTATAGTCATATATACAATTTCCCGAAAGATTGGAATCATCAAAGAAAAAGAGGTTAATATTTACAGTCGATAACTTAATATCAATCAATTTTTTTTAAATTTTGGATTCTGTACTTCGACGGCCATTAATAAAAAAATAAATGCCGTTTCTTCTCTCATTTTGTTTGCTCCAAAGTTTCATTAAAAATCGAAATTCAATTCTTATAATTACATCATTTGGCTAAATTTGTCTGTAATTATCATTTACTGATTGAGTATTTAACATTAAGTTGCTATGGTTGCTGTCATCGTTGTCATTGATGATAGAGGTGTTTAAAATTTTCAAAATCTCTCTTACAGCAAAATGCAGTTAAAAAACTATGTGCAAATCAATGTTATTAATGTATGTTGTTTTGTTACATAAACGACAAATAGTTAGGCATAAAAAGTCCCCAAAATCTATTTGCAACAAACCCTTTAACGAACCAACACTAAATATTAAGTTAAATGCTTTCACCAGTAATGAATTACTGACAACAATATCTAAGGGCCTCTTGTCTAACAAATATGTACACAATGGACTATCTGTAAAAGTGTGTTGGAACTTTTCTATTTCCTGGTCGCGTAAATGGATGACAAAATTAAGTATGTTGATTTCTCTCTTCAAAATTAAACGTTCTAACGTGGCACTTTGAATTGTTGTTTTGTTTTGTTTCTTTTTGTGACTGGTTGCCTTAAGAACTTTATCCAAAAAAATTCAAAGTTCCCTTTTTACCTATTTCAATATCACAGTAGCGTTGATTGTGCCGTGTGACGGATGTAAAACGTCTCCCCGTACATTTAATCAGTTCTTGTATCAGTTAAGTCCATTGTCAATAGTTCTTCTAATATTGTTTTTTTTACTATTTCGGCCAGTTTTGAGATGGGAAGTTTCACTATCCGGCCCAATATCGATTCAGTTATTAATCTGTAAATACCGCATTGAAGGGTCCATGTTCACCGCCATATGCATACCATCGTTTGAGATGGATCAAAATTGTACTTTTTATTGGTGTAAATACAGTAAAAACTCCCTAAACCGGATCCTCTATAATCCGGAATCCTCCCAAAACCGCATATTTTTTCCTTCTTATGTTATAGAAAAGAAAACCTCTGAAAACCGGAACCTCCGAATTCCGGAAACCGGCCTTATTTTAACGATTTTATTTGCTATTTGCTCATTAAAAAAACCTCTAAAAACCGGAATTTTGATAATTGCCAACGAAAGTGACGAGCTCGGGTTGTCTTGTCAAAGGCTTGTGTATTGTCAAGCGTGTCAAATATCTGCAAGATAACCCGTTGTTTTCCTTTAGAGGCGCGCATATTATTTAATAGCCGTGAAAATTACAAGGGTTAATAACTGGGACATGTAATTGTTGTGTAAACAAATACGAGTTGAGAAGGCGATGATTAGGTAATTGTCTGTTTAAATTATTGTTTGAAACACCCGTGACTGTCTTTCTTTTGTA
Organism: Corbicula japonica; assembly: GCA_038501625.1. Lineage (NCBI taxonomy): Eukaryota > Metazoa > Mollusca > Bivalvia > Venerida > Cyrenidae > Corbicula > Corbicula japonica. The sequence continues at coordinate 3,136 of JAZAYU010000831.1, forward strand.
ATTAATGCTGCAATTTCGCCAAATCGGTCGATCAGTCCGCGATCTCACAGAGGGCTGTGAAAAACATGCTTACGATTCCATAACATGTAGTTTGTATATATACATGCTCACATATGTATTTATTTATTTAATTGAGTTTGTTGAAAAATATCTTTTATGAGAAAATAAATTAAAATGTTGGATAAAATTAATTTAGTTATTTTTTATTACCTAAAACATGTCAAATGTTGCAAAGCAACCAGCATTAAATTAAGACTAAGAAAAGGCGTTATAACACACTAATTAGAACAACACTTGTCAAATATGGTGATAAAGGTAAAATCCTCTATAAACCGGAATCCTCTCTAAACCAGACTTTTTCCCCAGTCCCGATGAACACCGGTTTATGGAGTTTTTACTGTATCGAGTTGCGCTCAACCCGGGGCAAGGCGGCGTGGGCAGTAATATGCATTACTTTCCATGAACAGGCTCAATCAAACCGAGCCAGCAAAATTTTCATATTTGTCGTGTTCAGTGGCTTTCAAAGTTCCCTTTTATCTATTAAAATTAGTTTTTGGTCCTTAGAAGTTTTTCTTTTCTTTTCAAGATTTTCTAAACGATGTAAAATAAACAAACTCTAATCGCATTGATTTCTGTTTGATGGAACTTCATTTTGCGGTTTGAGAAATTTTATTTGTTGTCTATGACATAGCAATGTTTGAAGGAGCAAACCTTAAGCTGTACACAGCCGCATGTAGTAATATCGTCAAATGAGGCAGTCATTGGAAAAGAAGTATCTTCGGTCATTTTAAGTTTTTACTAAATTAAGAAAAAACTTACAACTATAAATCATTTTCCTATTACTAAAATGTGGTTTTGATAGATATTTTGACAATAAATTGTATTTTTACCGCGAAATGAATAAAAGAATAAAGCCGTCTGCTTAAATTTTTGACATCATTTCAAAGATTGACGTCAAATGTCCGAAGGTAACTTTTCCCGTGACGCGCCCCAAATAAGATCATTCTAACGATAACGTCTAACTTGTGCGTTCTCTATTAAGTTTTCAGACATTTTCATACTTACATTACAAATATAGGCATCAGTATCGAAACACAGACTACTATTAAAGGTCTCGTTGTAACATGTTGCATTCACATTCGTCAAGCGTGAATAGACTCGCTCTCCCATACCTGTTTTTAATAATAAATACATGCATGCATATCTAAGTTATTTGTAAATAAGAAAACATAGTAATGTGAAATCAATAAAAGTTTTTAATTGGTCATGTACCTATCATTACATTGATGAAGTAAAATAAGTATTTATGCCGCAAGCTTCTATTTATTAAATACTAGTACATGAGCGTTCTTTGCATATTAAAGCGTATCCTCAAGTCATATAAATAACGACTCCGTAGTTCTCGGTAGCTTAATAAAACTTGACACATTTCGTCGCTTGAATCTAATAGTGAGCTATCTACCATTTTGAAGATTTTGAGTTTTTTACATCGTTGGATTCGTCTGGAGAGAGCTATCGCCAGGTACACATGTTTAGGCAAAAATTTAAAGGGAAGGTCTGCGATTGTGTTCTTGCTGATTTTACGCCAGGAGCTCTGGTCTCGGTAAGATCATTGAGTACTCGTCCATTTGCCTTTGCAATACTATTGGCTTCTTATGTTTTATATGTTCGTGTGCTTTTGCATGCAACATTGTTAAGCCGATAAGTGGGTTGGAGTTGTTTCACCAAGACAAATTGTACTTGTTGTGTGATATAAGAACCTGTTGGGGCAAGTGTGAGGTTGGTGCACCCTAGAACCTGGTTTAAACCCCGAGTGGCAATTTGTTTTGCCACTGACCGTTCCTAAGCGGTAACCCCTCGGGTTCTCATTTTTGTTTATTGTTAGTGGTGTCTTTTTTGAAAATGATCAGTTTATTAACCATGCTCTCTCCCTCTCTCTTCTTCTTGACTGTGTGGGGAGGCTGTTTTTCTGAACGTGGCGATTCCTGATATGCATATTTTACCTTTCAATAAGGTAAGGAAATACCCGTTCCTTATCAATGTGTTTAATGATGCTAGTGAATTCTTGTCGATTCGATCTGAACAAAAACAAAAGCATACTAGTTGCATATAATTTGCAATTCCTGTAGTCGTTGGGAGCAAGCTTCTGTAACATGACAACTTTCCTGGTTTTTTTCTTCAATGCCTGTGTTATTTTGATCAAAACAACATCATTTGAATTAGCCGGGCGCTGTATAAATAGAAGCGGACATTAGTACATAATTATTCTCTTTGTAGAGCAGTGTTTAAAGAGCAAAGTGTTATACACATAGTAATTAATTTATTATTTAAAACAAAAGTCACTTTAGAAAAACTAATGTAATCTCGTATCTGTATACTATATATTTCGATGTCCAACAAAAATTGCTAAGGTTGGCAAACGTTTAACTTATTTACAAATATGAAGAAAAAACATATTTCACTAGCCATAAACCGACAATATTTAATAGAGTTCAAATAATAGCAGACTTATTGAAAAGAGGATATATGTTTTTACCAGTGTAAGATTATAATTATCATGCATGAGTGTGAGGTGAAGATGGAAAAATCTGTCACCGAGGGTTAACTGTTTTGCGGGAACGAGGCTCTGCCGAGTTCCCGCCAAAAGTTCACCCTAGGTGACAGATTTTTCTATCTTTATCGAATTTCTCATGCAAGGTACTTTTCTTGCATACCTTTTAATATTTATAACACTTCTGTGTATGTATACAGACTAATTTATTTTCCTTATGGATGAAATATTGACATTAACGCAATCCTTTTTTTATAAATGACGCCACTAACTTGAATATATTACGTCAGATACTTGAAGATGTGACGTCACTCACGTGACTCATTCTACATGGGGGTGTAGGATCGAAATTTCCAACACTGGTAATAAAACCGGATGACCTGATCTGGTATGCAAGAAAAAAATATAATTCAATGAGTGAGCTCCGGAATTCGTATTTACACTTCGTTTGAAAACAGTGTAATACCACTTTTATTTCACCGTGGAAATTCTATAATTTACCGAAATCATAAAATAAATGTCTTTTCTGACTTTTTTAAAATTATATTCATAAGCTGTCCGTATTGCATTAGCTGCTTAATGGGACAAACCCTTAAAAATGTTGATTGGACAACACTGATGAACGTATGTATCACTGCACGACACATGAAAATGATTATTTATCCCCTTCACGGGATCAAACCCGTAAGGCTAGAACGCCTAACCATGCAATGCAAAGGGTTTTCTATTAGCTTATTTTAACAAACTTTGTATTGTGGTATCATGAAGTATAACACCAGGTTGAAGGCAACTCAGTATTTGCAAGTTAAAAGAGACCCAATGAGGCCTCAATGCGACCAAAACGCGCGAGAATAAACTGGCACAGTTTTATCATTCTCATAAAAATATTTTAAATAACATGTTAAATTTATCTCGGATAGATTGATTTTTTGCACTTTCCCTAGTTCAAGTTCTGGAAAAATCATTATTACACAGTATAAACGAAAGATTTTAAATGTACATGAAGCGAATAAATTACACTGATGTAGCGGTTTTCTTTCGATACAAAAAAAAACGGAATAACAGCATCTTACCTCTGTGTACGATATAGTTCTGTCAACATTTTTGCCACCTCTGACGCGGAAGGACAGACGATAACCATAATAATTCTGAACACTGAAACAGGAGAACAAATGAACATAAAGTTGTTGTTATTTCCTTAATAAGATTATAGTGCCTCTAGCTGGGAGCGAACCCGCGCCGTCACGGCGACAGCGCCTAGCCTTAAGACTTAATAGTACGGAATAGTTAGTGCTTTTGTGATTCGATTTTGTTTTCGTTTGGTTACGGTCTATACTATACGTTCATGGGTTCCTTACAAATGTGATAATATTACAACTGTCGTCAAAAACATTTCAGTTGAAATTATTTCATGATAACTGAAAACTACTTACAATTTACATATACCATTTAGACATCAATATAATAATAGTTTATTATATTTAATTTTAATTTTTTTATTTATTTTTTAATATCTTTATGTATCTTTATCTTTTTTATATTTTATACCATGCTCTATTTTCCTCTCTACCTTTTGGCTGTGTGGGGAGGCTGTGTCTGCTGGATGTGGCCATTCCTGATATGCATATTTCACTTTTTTCAGTAACATTTAAGTTAATTCAGTTGCAGTTTGTCATTCAATGTGTTTATTTATAAAATTTAAATATATGTTTATGTAATTTAATTGTAAGTTACCAATGGGACAATCTCTCAACTTTGGGGTTGAAGAGTTTATGAAGGTTTATGGGAAACATGGGAAAGACTTTCTTAAAGGAACCTAAAGGTCAAGTGTGTGTATACCTGTCATCATGTTCTTGCTGATTTGACTCCAGGTGCTCTGGTCTTGGTAAGATTATTAAGTACTCTCCTTTTGATTTCCAATGCAATTAGCTTCTTATGTATTATAAGTTTGTGTGCTTTTGCAGACAAAATTAAGATGATAGATGGGTTGGAGTTATTTTTTCAAGACAATTTGTACTTGTTTGTTGATATGAGAACCTGTTGGGGCAAGTGTGAGGTTGGTGCACCCTAGAATGGGTTGAAACTCCCAGTAGCAAATTCTTCGCCACAGACCGTTCCAAGGCGGTTACCCCTCAGGTTCTCATTTTTGTTAATTGTTTGCGGTTTCTGTTTTGAAACTGGTGATTTTATAAACCATGCTCTCTTTTACTTTCATTTTCTTGGCTATGTAAGTAAGACTGTGTGTCCTGAATTGTGTGGCAATTGCTGATATGCATATTTTACTTTTCTACAGCCTTCATTGTTTTAATCAGAAACAGCACTTCTACGTGTACTAAAATTAATATAAAACTGATGTTCGGTTATGTTTATATGTATATATACATTACATTAGCTCAATTATTGCCTGACCAAGCTAAATTGGCGACGTTTACAATTATTAATAGAATGTAAACAGGGGTTACTGCAAATTTACGCGTAAAATTTTCTATTTCGCTATTTTATAACACATCGCCTCGATAGCACAGTGGTTTACCCGTCCGGCTGGATTAGGTCTAGCTTTTTTGACACGGGTTCGATTAACACTGACTCACGGCTTTTAAGGAAATATTTTAGATTGATAAATTTTAAGATTTAATGCAGTTATTTCAAAGTATTGTATGCATTTTGCTTTAGTTTATTTTTTGAGAAAATAATTATTGTTTAAATGATAAATAAATGTAAAAAACACAACATGTTTCGAACCTACAACCCATAACAGTGTTGCTACCATAGCATTTCATATTTACTGTGTCTTAGAGTACTCCACTAATTTCACAAATATTGGGAGTTTCACGCTTTGTATTAAACAACTATAAAAATATTAATTTATTGTTTACATAATACGCCAATGTAAACACGCCAATGTAAACATTGCCAAATTACCCTTGTCCAATAATGGTTGAACCCGGACACTCGTACATGTACCAAGCAATCAGACACAATAGCTAATCAAATGTCAAAAGTTACTTATCTTACGCCTTTTGTATTTAACTTAATCAAATGTGATTTATTAAGTCGTTTACCTGTCATCAATACATTTCCCTGCAGTAAGAACCCAGTTTCGGTTAAGAGTTACGCCCTGACACACAATAGTGTTCCCTTGGTATATGACAACTAGCCCACGTCCTCTTCCTTTGATGGGCTCTCCACCTTTTATAGCGGACGAATATTGAAAACCACACCAGCAAACTGATGACAAAGCTGAAAAATACAACTGTCAAATAATAAAACGATAATAAACAGATGGAAACATTGAAATTTTCAGTCACATCTCGCGGTTTTTTTTCTTTATTGTTAATTAGTCGTATAATTATTGTTCATGTTCCGTCCGTCCGTCCGTCCGTCCGTCGTCTGTCTGTCTGTCTGTCTGTCTGTCTGTATGCTGTCTGTCTGTTTTGTGATTACAACATTTCAGTTTTAGATAATGTTCAACTTAACTGTTTTGTATTTTCTGTTAAAATAAATAAAAATCTGTCTGTCATTTTTTTTATTACAACATTAATGCTGGATAATTTTCAACTGCACTGATTGGTATTATCTTTGAAATAAATAAATCTATTTCTGCATTCAGAACAACAAACATGTTTTCCAATTCTAATATTCAAAAAAATAATCAGATGTAAAAACAAATAAGATGTACAAAATGTTCTTTCTAAAAAGACCAAAACAAATTAAATTCAGTTTATTACTTACCCACAAGCATATAAATCTCTTTTTAATATGAAAATTTCGGTACAGAAGAAAGACAAAATAATTCAACGTCGTCATTACTAAGTTAAACATGTTCGATGAAATGTTCGTATATGTTAAACAAATCACTTAAAACTTAAAACGTTTTATTGTTTGAGGAGATTTTTAGTGGCATTCAAAGTAAAATAAAAATCAACCGTTAAAAAACTATTTTTAAACACGTTAGCATTGCATCATTAACTCAACTGTGATAACAAAGTTTTTTCTGGTCAAAGGAATACAACTGCTACGACTACTAAAGTTTAGCTTAAACATATGTTATTGCATACCAATTACAATCTATTACAAACACAAAGATAATATAATCTCGAAAACAAAACAATCAGGCAAAGAGTTCTGAAAACGTTAATGATAGCCCCTCTCGAATATGTTAACCTAAGACAAATTGGATAAATCGTAGATTTTATTTTTACTTTACAAGTGTTAAAAATATTTTATTTAAAAATAAATGCTTACCAAGCAAAAGGTGTCCGTTCATTTTCGAATACGTCTTCACGGATCTAAGAAGTTCGTGAACAATTCGTCTACGTATCATTCAGCTTGTAATATACAGACGAATACCGCCCGTGGCAGAAAAACCTCGACAACGCTTTGTGGCGTAGAACAAATTATTTTCTATAATTATTATTATGTACGAAATTAAATTAGAGATTCCTCGAGGTGCTGACTTCAGAACAAAATAAATATGAAATGTTATTAACTTTTTATTGTGTGTTTTACAGGGCACTTGTTTGGCAATTTTCGGGACCCATTATGGGCGTCATTCCCCTCTCAAAATAGTATGTTTTCCCCTATCTCAGAAAAACATTCCCTCCAAAATCTAAAATAAAATTTTATGAAAATGCAGGTTATTGATAAATTGATTTATTTGTAAGTCTAAAGTCGCAAAATATACTAGCTATTATAATTAGTGGTGAAAAACAGTGTTATGAGTAAGCGTGACACTTCAAGTCAAAACATGCATATGACTTAATATTCCCCTTATTGTATTAAATTTTTTGTCTTTGCACGACACAATATTCCCCTTCTGAAGGGTATGGGTACCTGTTCCCTAAAGTTGTCTAGTGCCCTGGTTTTAGCAAATATTGATTAAGATACGTTCAGTATATAATTATAGCCACACATACAAATTCGTGTATTTATATATTTTTTAGCAAAAATTAATTGTACCCATGCATCAGGAAATCGTTTTATTCATATACATACTCTAAATTATTTTTGATAAGGACCTCTCCGCTGTTTATTTCAGATGCGTGACTAATCACTAACTAGTAAGATATACATGTAACAAATTATAGACATCGTTGAGGAAAATATGCTTGGAACAAATATAGAAACAATAAAGTTTAATAAATTTTCATTACTTCATATAAATAAGCACCATAATGTTTTAACAGCAAATTTACACGTAAAATTAACAAATATTCAAAAGGTCACTATATATTTGCGTAATTTCGAAACAAAAAAAAAATGCGTTATCTTCTATCTTATTATATTTCGAAAGTCATTTTATTGGGCAAAACACGTTTTAACATACAAGTGCCGAACTTAGGCGAAGTGAACAATTAAAGTGCCGAACTTAGGCGAGGTGCACAACTAAAGTGTCGAACTTAAGCAAGGTACACAACTAAAGAGCCGGACTGATGTAAAGGCCCACGCCAAAAGATCATTTTATACACTGTATATTATTTAACAAAATCCATACCTGTATCTAGCCGTTGTTTTGTTAAATCTTTGAGCTTTTAAGCATGTATCATCATACAACCATCGTCTTTCCTATAACAAAACAGACACAGATTTTTAAACTACAAAAAAAACTTTATTTCATGGAGCTCAATTGGTTGCGTCGCAGGAATTGCAGGGCTAGGCGCTGTCGCCGTGACGGTTCGGGTTCGCTCCCAGCCAGAGGCACTATCATTTGAAATTCACAATAGCGCTATTTGTGCAGTGTGGCGGCCGTAAAAAGTCTCCCCATACATATAGTCAGCACTGTTATCAGTTAAATAACCCGTTACCGATGTCATGCAGTGATTGTCACGTATATCAGGGCTATCCGATCAACCTTTTTTGGGGTTGTCCCGGTTAGATCAATTGGTTGCGTCGCGGGAATTGCAGGGTTAGGCGCTGTCGCCGTGAAGGTGCGGGTTCGCTCCCAGCCAGAGGCACTATCATTTTTTATTTACTTCTTCATTACACTAGGAACGCTTCTAATTGTCAGCACCGAGGTTGATAGAGATTTTGTTTAATTAACTTAAAACATTTGATTTCAACTCTCCATATATTCCACTTCAAGGCGTGTTTAATTATAATTATCTATATCACTTATCAAACAACAAGCCTTTAGCGAAAGGAAATGGAAATGTGAACTCGAGGAATGGCTTTCACCTTATCATAATTTTTTTTTCCGATAGATAAGGCCAATAACTTTTTATAAATAGCAAAACAATAACGTACTTTTTAATAATGTAGTGTTAGGAATTCTGATTAGGATGTTGATAAAGTTTGTAATTATTTCCATATCTAATGCTAATATTCCGATAGAAACGGTCAATTATTTTTGACTAATGGCAAAACAATTACGTACTTTTTAATTGTTTCATATTAGGAATTCTGATTTTGAATGTTGATAAAATTTGTAATTCATTTCCACATCTATTTGCTTTGTGGGCACGCAGTTAAATAATTGCTATAAGTTTCTTACGTTTCATAAGTTTTATAAGTGTGTATGATTTTGCTTGCATTATTGTTGAGTTGATCTGTGGATTGAAGTTAGTTCACCAAGAAAAATTGAACTTGTTTGTTCATATGAGAACCTGGTGGGGAAAGTGGGAGGTTGGTGGATCCTAGAATCTAGTTTACAGTAACCATTAAGAAAAAAGGTAAAATATGCATATCAGGAATGGCCACATCCAGCAGAAACAGCCTCTCTAAACAGCAAAAAAGTATACGAAATTAATGTCCTGAAGGGTGCTCAAAATATGCGACGCCGTTACGCCAACGACGTCTTAGACTAGACTCCCGAAATGATGTCTTGAGGTGTAAATACTTGTTCATACTTTGGCTTTTCAATCTATAGAGAACCTCACAAGCAATACAATAACGACGGCAGCAACTTATGAGACAGGCACAGAACATACCATCAGTTTCCCAGAGTATTATAGTTTAAGTAGCATAAATACTGCCACTCGCGATGATTGAATTTTCTGCGTGGTTAGACATTTGCATACTACCTACCATCAAGGGAGGTAATTAAAACTCATAACTAAACTGAAGTGAAGTATTATGAGGGCATTAACATGTTTATATGCAAAAGATTTCATATAAGATGGTGTATCTGATTTGCAATTATTTCAAAGATAGAGATGATATAGAAAAATGTCTCTTATATTCGGACAAATCTCGCCATATAGATAAAGATTGTGTTACTGTTCCCCTGATGATGTTATAAGGTCGAGCTGGTTCCGATTGCGAGTATTATGATTAATATGATGTGAACAGCTCTCGGAATTGTGTATTTCTTATAAAGCGATGATTTGTTTTTATCAATGGCGAATAAAAATGTTCCTGACCGATATTTTATGGTTGCAAGTACGTGCAAATATCAAAACATATAACTTTTTTATAAATTGTAATTAAACGCTATCATATAACATTTAGTGATTTCTTACAACAATAAGAACAATACAACAATAATAAAACGTGAAATATGCAAATCAGGAATCGCCACACACTCAAAATACAGCCTTCCCAGAAAAAGAAGGGAGGAAAAAAGCATGTATGCTATAAGTAATTCAAATAAGACGCCACAAACAATTTACGAAAAAGAGAACACATGGTTTTCCGCCTTGGAAAGGTTGTGGCAAAACAAACTGCTATTGAGGGTTTAAACCAGGTTTTAGGATACACCAACCTCGCACTTGTCCCAACAGGTTCTCATATCAACCAAGAGGTACAAGCTGTGGTGGTGAAATAATTCCAACTCAACCTTTATCTTAACAAAGATGCATGCAAAATCACAAATAAAAACAGATAAAAAAGAAGATATTGCACAGCCAAAGGGGTGAGTAATCAATGATCTTACCGAGACCAGAGCCCCTGGAGTCAAATTAGCAAGAACGCGAGGTCAGTGAAAAAGAAACACATCGATTATTTATTATTTTTCTTCTTCTTCTTCTTCTTCTTCTTCTTTTTTTTTCTTCTTCTTCTTCTTCTTCTTCTTCTTATTATTATTACTATTGTTGTTGTTATGATTGACGATTATTAGATGATTTTAAGACGAGAATTAAATGATAATTAAACGGTAATAAGTGAGATGAGTAGATCAACTTTTAAGCTATATTTCATAGAGTCTGTAATCAAGTTCTTAATGAAAAAAAAGAGAAAACGATTGACAGACATACATTCAGACATTCAAACGGACAGACATTCAGACAGACAGACAAACAGACAGACAGACAGACAGACAGACACAGACAGACAGAAAGACGGACGGACGGACGGACCGACAGACAGGCGGACAAAGTGTACACATTTGATGTTAACTTTCGAGAAATTCCAGTTCACGACTTGTTCAATTAGTTTGCTATATCATTTTTCAAATCTGCGACACAAAATAGAAAGTTAACTGGAGACATTGCTTTAACCTTTTTCTAATTTATTTTTCAGATAGATAAGGTGAAAAGGCCAAGATTTGGCCAGTGGTAAACATGTATACTTTTTATTGTTTAGTGAAGGAATTTCAATTAACAATCTTGGCAAACATTGTATTTTTTTCTAGATCCAAATGCTTTGAGGGGCATGCAGTTTAAATATGATTTGTGAAAAAGTATTATTTTAATTTATGATAAATTCTTGTTCAAAATGATTTTAAATTTTAACTTCTAAGGCTTAGCGCACTACTAAGCTTTCTTCTTCATACTTTTATATGACATAGGTGAGATAAACTTGACCAACGGAAAAGGCATGATTTTATTAGTATTTTTAGTGAAATGAAAGGAAAACAGCAAACTACACATTTATTGTAGAGCTTTCCATATTGATCTGAAGGAGCAGAACGACAATTAAACATTCCGAATCGAATAACAACAAAACAACAGCAACAACAACAATATAACAGACATAATAGTGGGACAACCACTGACAATCGTATATTCAAACTGGTTAACATACCGCCTTTTGGAACGATTCCATGTATACGAATCGGTGAAAATATTGAAAATTGAAAAATTAAAATTGCAACAATTGCCCCGAATCACAGACAGAAGTAGACCCAATGTAACAAATGTGTTCACAACCTTGTGTAGTGTTCAACTTTCCCCTAAGAAATCGTTAAATTTTGTCGAAATTGATGAACAAAATTAAAATACTTACATTGTTGGGCAGATTTGAATCGATGGGGTCTTCTCTCGCGTAATACCAAAAATTGACGTCGCCCACCACGTGGTATGGTCACCCAGTGGTAGAGGTAAGTAATTTTGACCCAATTCGAGTCAGAGGAGAAAGAGCACTGCAAAATTTGTAAAATGTGCGTGGGACTACCTCTTAATTATGATACCGGCACCATTCTTGATACCGACACAATTACTTTATACCGACACCATTACTTGATACCTACACCATTACTTGATACCGACACCATTGCTTTATACCGACACCATAACTTTTTACCGAAACCATTACTTTATACCGACATCATTACTTGATACCGACACCATTACTTGATACCGAAACCATTACTTGATACCGACACCATTACTTGATACCGACACCATTACTTGATACCTACACCATTACTTGATACCGACATCATTACTTTATACCGACACCATTACTTTATACCGACACAATTACTTCATACCGACACCATTACTTCATGCCTACACCATTACTTCATGCCTACACCATTACTTAATACCTACACCATTACTTCATACCTACACCATTACTTGATACCGACACTATTACTTGATACCGACACCATTACTTGATACCGACACCATTACTTGATACCGATACCATTACTTGATACCGACACCATTACTTGATACCGACACTATTTCTTGACACCGACACCATTACTTGATACCTACACCATTACTTGATACCGACACCATTACTTGATACCGAAACCATTACTTGATACCGACACCATTACTTGATACCGACACCATTACTTGATACCTACACCATTACTTGATACCGACACCATTACTTTATACCGACACAATAACTTTAACCGACACCATTACTTCATACCGACACCATTACTTCATACCTACACTATTACTTGATACCTTCACCATTACTTCATACCTACACCATTACTTGATACCGACACCATTACTTGATACCGACACCATTACTTGATACCGACACCATTACTTGATACCGACACCATTTCTTGATACCGACACTATTACTTGATACCTACACCATTACTTGATACCGACACCATTACTTGATACCGACACCATTACTTGATACCGACACCATTACTTGATACCGACACCATTACTTTGACACCGACACCATTACTTGATACCTACACCATTACTTTATACCGACACCATTTCTTGACACCGACACCATTACTTTATACCGACACCATTACTTGACACCAACACCATTACTTGATACCGACACCATTACTTGATACCGACATCATTACTTGAAACCGACACCATTACTTGATACCTACACCATTACTTGATGCCGACACCATTACTTGATACCGACACCATTACTTGATGCATACACCATTACTTGATACCTACACCATTACTTGATACTGACACCATTACTTGATACCGACACAATTACTTGATACCGACACCATTACTTGATACCGACACCATTACTTTATTCCGACACCATTACTTGAAACCGACACCATTACTTGATACCGACACCATTACTTGATACCGTCACCATTACTTGATACCTACACCATTACTTGATACCGAACCCATTACTTGATACCGACACCATTACTTGATACCTACACCATTACTTGATACCGACACCATTACTTTCTACCGACACGATTACTTTATACCGACACCATAACTTTTAACCGACACCATTACGTTATACCGACACCATTGCTTGATACCGACACCATAACTTTATACTGACACCATTACTTTCTACCGACACCATTACTTGATACCTACACCATTACTTGATACCGACACCATTACTTGATACCGGCACCATTACTTGATACCGACACCATTACTTTAAACCGACACCATTACTTGATACCGACACCATTACTTTATACCTGCACCATTACTTGATACCGACACCATTACTTGATACCTACACCATAACTTTATACCGACACCATTACTTGATACCGACACCATTACTTGATACCGACACCATTACTTGATACCGACACCATTACTCGATACCGTCACCATTACTTGATACCGACACCATTACTTGATACCGACACCCTTACTTGATACCGACACCATTACTTGATACCGACACCATTACTTGATACCGACACCATTACTTGATACCGACACCATTACTTGATACCGACACCATTACTTGATGTTGACACCATTACTTGATACCTACACCATTACTTGATACCTACACCATTACTTGATACCGACATCATTACTTGAAACCGACACCATCACTTGACACCGACACCATTACTTGATACCGACACCATTCCGACACCATTACTTTATACCGACACCATTACATGATGCCGACACCATTACTTTATACCGACATCATTACTTTATACCGACATCATTACTTGATACCGACACCATTACTTGATACCGACACTATTACTTTATACCGACACCATTACTTGATACCGACACCATTACTTGATACCGACACCATTACTTGATACCGACACCATTTCTTTATACCGACATCATTACTTGAAACCGACACCATTGCCCTATACCGACACCATTACTTGATACCGACACCATTACTTGATACCGACACCATTACTTTATACCGAAACAATTACTTGATACCGACACCATTACTTGATACCGACACCATTACTTTATACCGACATCATTACTTGAAACCGACACCATTGCCCTATACCGACACCATTACTTTATACCGACACCATAACTTGACACCGACACCATAACTTTATAAACCAAACATCAAATATATGAAAGGTTCAAGCTCGTTTGTGCCACAAATGATTAAGGAGTAATAATTCTGAGAACAAAAAGCAAGTGTTGGACTCCACGATCTTTTGCGACGTTTAGAGCTAGAAAGCGATCATTCTCTTGACAGATTATTACAACAATTGAGAATTTGTTTGGTTTACCTTTGTCGAGTGGGGAGGCTGTGTCTGCTGGATGTGACCATTCCTAACACGTTTATTATACTTTTTAAGGCGATATTTGACAACACGCGCTGTCAACTAAAATTAATTCATTTGTTTAGAAATGTGTTTCCTATATCAAGCAATACTCAGCACTATTCGCAAATAACGTCTTGAAGTTGTAGCTTGAATTTTTTATTTGATTCAGACATCTGTTATAACCTACCATCATGGGGGTTAATTCAAGCTCATAACTTCTGAAAAAAGAAATATGAAAGTCTAGAGTTTTTGTGTTAAAGATTTCATTTCAGATGGTGAAGCTGATTTGTATGGAAACGTATATGGTACACCCTGATGTTTTGATTAAATCGACTTAAGGTAAGTCGACTTGTCATGATAACAAAAGAAAATTAACTGTACCGGTTGTTTACGTAAACTAATCTTAATGACATAAGTTAGTGCAACAATATTTTAAAATATGTCATGTCGACGTCTGCTATGTCATCTTATCCACATAGTTCTAGTAAGCATTTGAACAATTTCCTTGATATATACGCATTTTACGCATGTGCGACCAGTGTAGATCCTGATCAGCCAGCACATCCGTGCCGTCTGATCAGGATCTGCTCTAGTCGCATTTTGGTCAGAAATAACCTAATGAATCAAAAAGCGAACAGTTTAGATCCTGATCAGACGGCATGGATGTGCCGGCTGATCTGGATCTAAACTGCTCGCCCTAGCAATAAAGGTGTGTCTACACAGGAAAGGGTTAACAAAAATCCTTCCTTTTGACCCTAGGTGATCCAGTTTTGGATAGGACAAACTACGGCACCAGGGGCACATTTTGAGCAAAATTGGTTAAAACCCAACCTGTAGTTTCTGACTAATAGCGGGGGCAAAATATTGTTAACGGACGGACAGACCACGGACGAATGTTGATAAGCCCACCATCTGAAGGTGGTCTAAACAGACATGTTCAACTTTTGCATAGACATCATGAATGTGTACTAGTAGACCAATGATTATGAATATCTAATGGAGTAGGCCTATATACGACAGTGCTACAAATAATAATGGCTGAATTGTGAGCTATGGTCATTAAAAATAGGTGGTGCACACGTCTCATCCTGCAAAACATTTTGGTGAAGGTTCAAAGATTCTAATTGTAATAATTATTTGGCAAGGCAGGTCACGAGCCAATTTTTATCATTGTTTGGCTATTTCAGGGGCAATAAACGAGTAATTTTCGAATAATAGCCCTTTCAAAATAGTAGATGCACACTATCACATCCTGATAAATAATTTGGTGAAGGTTCCATGATTCTATTCATAATATGATTTTGGATATGCAACTTTCAAGCAAATTTTCATCATTTAGGCTATTTTAGGGTCAATAACTGAGTAATTTAGAGTAATGGCCCTTGCAAAATAGGAGGTGCACAAGTTTACATCCTTTTAACATTTTGGTGAATGTTTATTCATTCTTTCTGTAATAATTATTTGGCTAGACAGGTCAAAAGCTAACAATTGTCAGTTTTGGAGTTATTCAGGGGCAATGACTCTATATGAATTTATGGGTCTATATATCGCCTTTAGCAAGTCGTAAAGCCGTTAACAATGAACATAGTCAACATAGCAATTTTACAAAGTACGTTATTATGTAGTTATGTCGATTTATTTTAAGACGACAAGTCGACTTATGTTATTCAGAAATGACCAGATTAAGACGACAAATCGAGTTCTGTTATTACTTACGTCATGATCCAATTATCATATCATTCTTTATATTTTTTTGATAACTTGGTGCGATCATGTCGTCCTACAAGCACACATCTTCGCATGAAACGACATCATCAGGGTGTACCATATACGTTTCCATAGATTTGCAATATAGAAAGAAAGTACGGACAATCTTCGTACACTCTACATTATTGTGAAAAAATCGACATCTTCTTGAATCAAATTTTGACTTTTATAACAGTATGCTAGCTTTTTAGACATACGATCAGATGATCAATGACTCATATGTCTGCAGTTTTGGCAGCATAAAACCATATAATATACTCCATCAGAGAGAGAGAGAGAGAGACAGACAGACAGACAGACAGACAGACAGACAGACAGACAGACAGACAGACAGAGAGACAGACAGACAGACAGACAGACAGACAGACAGACAGACAGACAGACAGACAGACAGACAGAGACAGAGACAGACAGACAGACAGACAGACAGACAGAGAAAGATTAAAGTTTTTTGGAGTATGTACATAAATTCATTATCAGTATTATTAGGTATCCTAGCAGTGGTAATTCGGGAGGAACGGTTTAAAATGTAGTAAAAAGACTAATTGTAGTTTTTTGTTTAATTCATTCTACACATTTGATATTTATTTCGATATAATCCTGTTCAAGACTTGTTCAATTAATATCTTTATCACGTATCAAACCACAAACCTCAAGCGATAAAAATTGAAATTTTAAACAGGAGAAAATGCATTTAACTTATTTTAATTTATTTTTTTAGATAGATAGGTTGAAAAGACAAAGACTCTACCAATGACAAAAACATTAATTCTTTTTAATTGTATTGTATAGGAATTTTGATCTACAATGTTGATAAACTTTGTAATTTGTTTCCATATCTAAAGCTTTGTGACACGATGTTTAATAAGATAAATAACTGACTTGTGAAAAAGTGAGATTTTAACTTCTGATAAGTCCCATATCAAAACGTGTTCAATGATAACATCTAGTGCTTACAGCATTACGACACGTTCTTATTCATAGTTTTATAAGACATACGGGTTTTTACCGATCTATTCGTTCAGTAGGTGCGGTGATAAAGTCATGACTTTACCAAAGGCCAAAACATTTATGTGAGAAATTTTCGAGTGAAGACCTTTATAACAGTATAAGCGTTTCGACATATGGTATCATGAATCTCAAATAAAAAAATTAGAATCACATAAATAATATTTTACCGGTTTTTCTCTTTTTAACCGCAATTCGTAATTTATTTTATTTACTATTTATTTGAATCTAAAGAAGTATATTTATTCCATTCAGAACTCGTCCAAGGCGTTTCTTGCAAAAATCAAATAAACACGTCCCGAGAGTCTAAAACAACATTGTGACAATAACGATGCTAAGATTCGTTTTTCACGCTATTTTATCGTGAAAATTAAGTATTTTCCAAATCTTAGGAAATTTGGTTAAAATAATGTTTGAGGATCGATATATTGAAACATGCAAATTATTTTCACTTTCCGCTGATGGTTACATGTATTAAAAATAAAACGCCTTCGAAGAAGGCACCCTGAATTCCTCCATTTTTAAACTGAGCGAGCGATGATACTGTGAATTTTTTGCCGATATGACACACTATTTGCTGAGAACATTCGCCGGTATACTAACAACGTAATTTTAGAAAAACCATTGAATGTAGACGCTGAATGTCGTTAGATTAAGATGTCAAAATAATATACATAACCACGTTTATATACTGTTTTCAACGTAATATAACCGCAAAAGCAGGCGGTGAACTATACGTTATTTTTAACATGCTGTTGCAAGATGTTTCTATTTGTGAAATATGAAATAAAACAGAAGTAATTAGAATTAAATCCCTTATCAGTTCTATAAAACAATAATTCCATCCTTAAAAGGATAATCGTTAACCTATTACAGAGTACACAACTGTCATTAAAAGGACCTTTATCATACCCCTGCTGTAAGGGCATGGGCTTGCTAATAAAATTTTGTAACATGGTCCGCAGATACTAGGCTCTTTACTTAATTAATATAATGTGCAAAACCCTAACAATGATTGGCTGCATACTTTGATAAGAGTGGTTGCAGCAATAATTTTCATTCCAGATAATAAAACAAACTATTTTAAAAGGATAAAATTATGTAAATTAGTAAGGTAGCTTTTGGTAAACTAAACATCAGATATCAAAGATAGTGACTATTCTTGATATGCCTGCTACTCCGTAACGTTAACTATAACAATGAATTTAAAGTTTAAACCAATTTGCAACTGGGGATATAAACGAGGTTCTATGATGTACCACCATCACATTTGCCCTGACAGGTTCTTAAATAAACAAACATGGACTAAAAAAGGAATAAAAATATCAAGGAATTGTCAAATCAAGTTGACCCAGCCTCCACGCACAGCCAAAAGGTAGAGAGGAGAAGAAAGCATAGTTATTCATTGATCATTTTCAAAACGGACGCCAAAACAATACACGAAAGTCAGATGCCAATGGAACCTTGGAACGGTCAGTGCCAAATTTGCCACTGGGAGGCACTTTGAGAAATGTTTATCGACACTTATAATAGGAACTTGTAATAATACAAAAATACCCGGTTGTCATTTACCCAGTATACTTACTTTGCTTTCTTTTTAAAACATCAATATATCTTAGATTTTGTCTGAAAGATAAATTTAAGGTGCCGTATTACGCATCAAAACGAAAAATGGTTTTAAAAGATGAAACTGTAAAAGACCTGTAAACAAAGTTAATGTCTTGTTTATATTTTTCACACTCAAAGAGTTATTATATAGTAGATCAATTAATATAAACCTCAAATGAGATTTGATTTAGCTATTTCTTTGACTGATAACCCTTTTTTAATGGAATTATGAAATCTGCAAACGAAGCCGCTAGCAAAAGTGTTGCAATGCATGGTAAATCTGTTTTTATAACGGTAAGCCCCCGTTAATTGAATGTTAGACCATGATACCAGTTATTATATTTTACTCATGTATACTGCAATAGAACTGAAAGTTACCACGTTACATTGGTGTTTTGTTCTTTGGGTTTGTTAATGTACTGTTATTGTAAATTACAGCAACACCGGATTAATCCTATGATGTTATTACAAAATTGCGGGAAACACTCTGTCCTATATTTTGTTGGCCATAGTCTACTCTTTGTACCACTAGATTACGATAAAAGCTGTCCCGATATGAACTTTAGATTTATTCTGTATTTCTTGCTTTTAGCACATTAATACATGTAAATTGATGTGATATTATATAGTTATTTGGTTTCTTGACAGGGAATGTGAGGATATATTGCCGGTCTGGGTGTCATATTACCCGAGCCGCAGGCGAGGGATAATATGACACCCAGACCGGCAATATATCCTCACATACCCTTTCAAGAAACCAAATAATTGTTTTATTATACTGCAAAGACTTTTTCAGACAAAAATAGTTAGAAAACATCGATTTTTCATTTATTTCCCTTATTTAATGCCGAACGGCTTAATTCCCCTCTGAGAACCTCAATAATTGCATGTCTGACGTCATTAATTTACCTGCATGACGTCACTTCTATAGAAATTGAATGGACTATCGATTTGATATTAATTTACAAAATTATATGAATGATCTCATTGTTTTCTACGTTAAGGGCCTGCCACACTCCTCCCAATTCTATTCATCGATAAAAAGAAAATTATCAAAATCTCAATAACGGCAAAATGCTGTTAAATGAAACTTTGCACAAGTGTATGTTATTAATATATCTTTATTTTACAGATGGTAAGACATATAAGAAAAGTAAAGAAAAATAGCGAGATCTAAAAATTCCCTCAACTTCTATTTACATAAATTCACAAAAACTAAAGAACACAAAACATCAATTTAAATGCCCATATGAGTAATATGATACTGACAACAATTTATTGTGTCCTCATGATTTACTTATGTAAACTTTACGAGATATTAGTAAAAGTGTGTTTGACCTTCAATTTCCTGGTCGCGTAAACGGATGACAATCACTGATTTCTCTTGTAATAGTTGAACGTTTTTTACAAAGTACACAACATTTTCTTGTCAGTATCATTGCGCTCACGAGGTAATTTAAAGTTATGTTCTGCATCGCCTAGTTTTTGTGAATTTATGTAAATAGAATTCAAGGAATTTTTAGGTCTAGCTTTGTTCTTTTACTTTTCTATTTTGTCTTACTGTATGCAAAATAAAGATACATTAGTAACCTTCATTTGTGCAAAGTTTCATTGAATGGCATTTTGTCATTACTGAGATTTGATGATTTTTATTTTATCGATGAATAGGATTGGGAGGAGTGTGGCGATGCCTTAAAACAAGACACAAATATTTTCTGTAACAATTTTAGTAATCCCTAAGCATACCGCTTTATAATTTACAAGATCGGCTTCAAATTATGCATTTTTACGGAAATTCAAAACAAAATGGCGGACGACAACAAAAGGTAGGAGGCCAGAGAGGGAAATTAAGGCACGTGCGTTAATATCTACGGCCGATCCGTAAATACGGATATACATCAACGGCACATTATCCAATCAAATTCAAGTAAATTTCTTTGCAGTATAATAATTATCTTTGCCACAAAGACATAACATGCTACATCGCATTGTTTTATTTATTCGACAATAAATAATTTGAAGCTATGGCCACAGTGACTCTCTGAGCTATGGATAAGACTCACACCCTATAATTGCAACCTTAAGCAATCATGCATGCATGATTGCAAATATAATAGATATATGAACAATGATTGAAGAAAGATAACTCATGCATTACTAAAATAGTGTATGAATATGCATGCAAGAGTTGTCAATCTTGGAATAATTTGTAAAACAGAAACCATTAGGTAAATGGAAAAAATAGCTCATTCTTGAAATGTCGGTAAACTTCAGTTTTATCATGTTTTCAAGCTGCCAAAATTTTAAAAGTAACCTGACAAAATTGTATCACAGCCAATATGAAAAAATGTTTAAGGCTCATTTTCGTTGCGTCTCGGAAATTCAAGTTCACCAAGAAATTGAAAGTTTCAAATGATTTTTGAGAAACATTCTACCGCTTTGACTTGTTCAAGTCTTGAAACAGTTTCAGCAGACGGAAGTCGTAAAATTTGCAGAAAACCGGAACAATAAAACGTTATGCAAGAAAACCTACCTCGGGTGGACTGTTTTGCGAAATCTCGAACCTCGTTCCCGTAAAAACACTTCATTTAGTGACATACACATTTTTTAATCTTAATGTCACAATCACGTTATAGATGGACTTTGTCAAAAAGTAAACTTATATTGGATATATTTGAATAAAAACCAAATTCAGACTGGGTGAACTAGAGTGTTGGCTGCCACAGTTTGTAGTAATGTTCAGGTTGTTTTGTATTCAAAACAAATCAACCTGCATTTATGTATCTCCTTGGAAGCTTATATCAGCTAGGTCACTACCGTAGACTGATTGAAGATTGCCAGACATTTAAATTAGAGTTCACTTCATCTCTTCAGATCGGTAAATTAGTAATTTTAAAATCTAAAAAAGTGGATAGTTTGTTAAATAATAAAATCGCATTAATCAATATGACTACCATTGGCCCAAAAACAAGGACAATATGAATACACTTGATTAATACCATTAATACCATTATATTATAAATTAACTATCTCATAACTATCTCCCCCTGCAATTCTCGTATTGGCCTAGTTTAGTTTTTATATGCTTGATGTTTTTATTTTAATTCTGTTTCAAATTTAAAATGCTAAGATGCTAAGAGGACAAAGTCAGTAGGAAAACAAAGTCAGTGATACGATTAAGTTAAATTGTTAAACAATAATGTTGTAAACAGAAGCACCACTCACCACAAAAAAAAAACATTGTGTATCCATTGAATTGCAACAATATCAACTGAACACAATGATAAAAAAAGCCATTTGATTTGATTGACATTTAAGAGAGGTCAAAAAGTTAAAAAGGAAATTTCAGAATCGGAATCTGACAAATACTCCAAACCCTCTTAACAGAGTATTATGTGAAGTGCGCTGTCAGAAACTTTGGGATTAATATTAAATGTTTTGGGAATACTAATTGCATAGATGTTTGGGCTGGTTTCTGCACCTTAACAGCTGATAGGATTGCCATGAATATTAAATTAAAGACGTCTGATAAGGTTTACAAGCAAATTGTTTTGCTCATGGTGCCAGTACAATAAGAGGTGAATGATGGTTGTTAGATGAGTGATGAGAAACAAATGATCATTTAACTCAATACTTTGTATGCCTACTTCTAGCTTGAATACCTGTAACAGCAAGCTAACACCTTCTTATGTGTTCGGATCACGTGTATAGTTTGGGCCTAATCATTGTGCAATGCAAGTTCCAGATCATATACGTTGTTGACGTCATTGACGTCATTCCTGTCATGCACTTTTCTTCCAAGATAGTCACACGTGTGTTAAATAGGAAAGAGGTCTAGAGATTTTGATGACCATTCGAGCGTGTTCATGCTGTTTACAACAATAACGTTGCGGCAGCTCTTGCATTATCCTGCTGTAGAACAACAGCAATGTGATGATCAATGACAATGATGACGATTTCTGCACTATAATGGGCTGCATTTAAGTTATCCTGTATTGTTTTGAGTTCTCATTTGCCGTTATTAGAAATACCACCACAGATCATAACACTCGCAGCAATCTATCTCCTAGGCGTTGCCAAACACGAACCGCTCTATCGACTCCGTAGACAATAAATTTGGGATATTCATAATTTATATATATGCACTTGTATAATGTGGCTATTAACATAATGCTTTCTGGTCCCTTTGTGTCTTTTCAGTTCATTATTGACTGCTGATTGGCTGATATTGTTATTCTATGTAATAGCATGAATAGGAGAAGATGCTGGTAAGCTGTCATTATCTTTTGCTGGGCAGTTGGAAAGGATTTGTTGTTGTTTTTTTTGGCGTATTTTTGGTGTGTTTTTTATTAACAGGTAATCTTGCATTTTAAGCTTGACAGAAAATAAAATGCTATTAATTGGTGCATTTTGTTAAGTGTCTTTTATTATAAAAAAGGTAATAATAATTATATGCATATCAGGAATCGCCACACTCACAAAGCACAGCCTCCCTACGCAGCGGAAAAGAAAAGAGAGAGAGAGAGAGAGCATATTTGTTATTAGTATGTCAATTCAAATAGGACGCCACAAACAATTAACGAAAAAGTGAACATTTGGGTATACCGTATTGGAACGGTCAGTGGAAAAACAAATTGCCACTGGGGTGGGGGTTAAACCATGTTCTAGGGTGCACCAACCCCAATCTTGCCCCAGTATTAACCCAGACCTAATGTTTACATTGCATTAAAAAGACATGCATGGCAGTAAAATAAACATGTGCGATGTGACAGTGTAATTATTGACTATTCGGATAGCTGATTTAGATTACGTTTCACATATATTTGCAACTTTATAACATAATGCACGAATGAGAGCTTCCTTGATTAAAGTTTAGTCTTTAGTTCTATTTGTGTTGAACGAGGGGATAATTCCAAAAAAAGCTCATTTGCATCATTTTGTTTGGCTGAAAACTGAAATCAGCACATCAGTAAATATTACCTTTTGGGTGATTAATCTGTCACTGAACGCTTTGATCATTTATATAATGATATAAAGTTGTCATCATTAAAATTGACTTATTACAAGAAATAAAATTGTTGTTTTTTTATTTCATGTTAATCTTGTGGGGTTTCATAATAAAGAACAATGGACATACATCACAATGTCAAGGCCACATTTAGAGTTCTAAGTTCACGATTTGTGTAAATTTCTCGTTCCTGGGACATAACTTTGCAACTGACTGATAGGACAGTATTGTGTCTCAAACAATACCTATTGACTTGTTTAGTTTGTTTCATGTTTTACTCAGACTTCGATAATGATATATCAGCAGCTCTTATCCCATCCCAATCTGACAAAAATATTCAAACAAGCCGGTGATCACTACATTCCTTCCCAAACCATTCCATCAAGGTAATTAAGTCAAAGTCATGGATACGTAGTCAGGAGCAGTGGTGTTGCCTGATTGAATTGCTCCTTTTTAAAAAATGTTTTGGTTTTGTTTGTGGTATTAATTAATCTGTGTTAAACTTTGTAGTCTGTCTAGAGACACGCAATCAAAATGTGCTGCAAGTATGAGGAAGAGAGGGGCAATAGGTGCAAAGCTGCTGTCAACTTTATACCAAGAACTGGACTGGAGTAAATCTCAAAGCATGAAGAATAAACCATCGTGCCTAGATAAGAAATGCAGGCTCAGTTAAAGAGAAAATGTCAGAAAGAGAACTGGAAATATTACTAAAATTGATAGTGCCTGTAGCTTGGAGCGAACACGCACTAAAAAGAAAGTTTGTCATGACAAAAACTTGAGACCAGTATGAGCTATCAACACCACCTTTTTGTGTAGGAAGACTGTGACGGGAAAGAAGACTGTAAAAGAAGATAACTCGTTAAGTTTTGTATCCAAAAAACACATGGAAACTTATTTATAGTGACTTCAACTAGTAACGAAACCTACAAAGCATACAATTCAAACATGTTTCTTAACAGTTGGTTAGTCATAATTAGCAGATGAACTCTATAGTTTTTAGGAAAAAGATCAAGAAATAAATAAAAAAAGGACTCTGTATCTACAGATAAGGTATGCCGAGTGGTCACAAAAATTAGATGGCCCCTTAATATGTTAAGATCAACAAGTCAAGGTCATGGTGATTTTTGTTTTTTGAAATATGTTTTTCTTTAAAAATGGATTTTTAATGCTATGTTATGTATGATATGTATAATGCACTTGACTTTGGCTGTTATATAACGTTTAATTACATCCTATCAGGGATGAACGTAAATAACACAACATTGCTTTAACTTTTTTTCTACGTTTCGGCATAAAGCCTTTTTTTAAGATCATTTATATCATCTATAAATGATCTTGAAAAAGGCTTTATGCCGAAACGTAGAAAATAGAATGTAAAAACGATGGCTGTTATAGTTGTATGTGAAATATTTAAAATATGTGCTAATTGACAATTCTATCTATGAAGTCATGTTGTCGAGTTAAATTGTACGTGATGTGAACTTATTTCAGTAGCACATTACTCGTCTTTAATGTAAATTAATACTTAAAATGTTCGTAAGTCATCTAGAATGAATTTTTGGATTTGTATAATGGTTGCCATGTCAATCACTTTTTATAATATTATTATGTTTAAAACAAAATATTGATTGTCAGGATTGATTTTTTTAGAACTCTACCTCAAACTTTTAAGCTGATGTATTAATTTTTCACAGATTTTACATGGACACTATTTTGAATCATAATAAACATACTTCATTAAAAGTTATGGTTTCCATGACAACATTTTTTGTTTTAATACAGAAAGCGAACTATACTTTTTTAATACCTTTAAGTTGAATTGTCTGTAACTCTAAATTTGACACAAAACTATTATTTCAATGTCTTATTTTGTTAAGATTTTTTTTTGCATATTGGTTTCCATGACAACCACTTTTGTTAATAAATTTTGAAAAAAATATACACATTTATCATTTATTTAATATTTATAAACAAACATATTGAATTGTTCATTATGTCACTCACTAAAATGAATACATTGAACATGTTTGAAAATGGTTAGTAAATCTGTTTGGAAGTTTGAAAGCCACTGAAAACAACAAAATATGAAAATATTGCAGGCTCGGTTTGATTCAACCTGATCATTGACAGTAAAACGGAAACGCATATAACTTCTCCAAACGCCTTGCGTCGAGTTGAACGCAGTTTTAATACGAGTAAACAATACAATGTAGATCCAGATGTTTGTTAAAATTTCCAGTATGGCTCCGTGTTTCTGATAATTTGAGTTAAAGCAAGGTGATCAGAACAATAACCCGTGACAAATTCTTTCGTCAACAATTTATAGTTTCAAGTAAAAGTCTGTTACGTTTTCTTATCATGCACCCTAATGCTAAGGCTCCTATACCCGCCGGGGTGATATTTGTTTCGCATATCGGTCACCGACCCGATATTGCTTGCTCCGTGTTAAGTTTACCATAAAAGCCGAGGACATCTGTCGTCCAATCCGGCGAGACCTCTCATACGTAACTCCGCCCACTTAGTGACGAACTACTTTCCGGAAGCCATTGTAACTAATGTAAACAAATATCGATAACGAAACATTTTTCCGTATTTCACTTTATTTCATAAAATTTGAAAACAAATAATATTGTTTTTTGTCTTTTTTTTGAGAAAAACGTTTATTAAACACTGCCTATTGGACTTTCTCCGGTAATTCGTCTGTTTTCGTCAGTTTTCAAATGCGTTATTCCTGTAAATTCGTGGCCCGTACGATTGTTGTTGATGGCGAGATGTGGATTCATTTTTTTCATGGGAAACTCTGTAAAAGAAGAGAAAAAAACACTTCGTTTAAAAAAAACTTTGGCTGACTCCAAAAAACACTTACATTTTGAAACATGTCTGCAAAAGCAATAATAATTATGACAGACTGAAGAGTGCAACAGATTGCTTAAAAACAAGGTTTTGTGAAATAAAATTACTGGTCCACAATTATTTTGTGACAGAATAAAAGCGGAAGAAGAATTAAACCTGTTGTTGTAAACTGTCAATAGAGAATAACAGTTTTTTTAAAGTTTATTTAACAGTGTTTTTCTGCACCTTTTTGAGAAGGGATTGGTGAAATACTAAAACATTTTCACTGAAAATGAGAATTTCAATTGAATTAATCAAATGTTGAAAAAAATTATTATTTTTAAAGAGTCTACAGATTGATCACCAATCCCCCAAATTAAATTACAGACTACTGTATTTTCATCATAAGCAAGTAACAGATATTTTGGCTAGAATGCAGTTTACCGGTATGATTTACATAGAGCTCGGGCAATAATATATGTATTTTATGCAAGCGGGGTGTGGGGGCGGCAGCACCCATTAACCACTATATTCTGGACTAACTGTTCAATGAATAAATGAATTAAAATGGCAGCGGGGTTATGGGAGGTCAACATCAAATTTTACGGTAAACTGCAGGTGTCCCGATATTTTTTTCTTGCTAATGTTTTGGGAAAAACCATGGTTTGCAATTAGGAATGGGACTGATGGCTCTGAATGTTCTTCATGCAGGCCGAAATTGTTAATGCATAGTCTGTTGCCTTTTTTTAACAATGAAATCTTTCCAAAAATCTTGAGTAATGATTTATCTTATAAACGTTGAAGTTTAAAAGATGACAATTTGGAGCAAGTGTTTATTAAGTTTCTTCACAATATTTTATAAAATTTATGCACACGGTCCATTTACTAATTATTTAGCCTACTATTTTAAAACCTAAAGTAGGAAGTGTTTTTCAATAATTTAAAATTTCTGTCGTAGTATATAAACGTGCATAATTATGATGTTGTAAAATAAAACTCTGATTTAAAATTTTTACCTTTTTTGTCTCACAACTCCAGTACGGTCAGTACCCCTAGTAAATTCGGCATGACAGAGACTTCCATTCATAGGGTTAGAAAATCCTGGTGGGACCAACCTAAAAATGATATAAACCATGTTACTGTTTTATGATATGCATTAAAACACATCGCAGGTATAGGGTTTTGAGGCAAAACTCATAAAAAATATACAAAGTTATGGTTAATAGTCAATTTTTAATTAACCTTTAACTCCAAATATACACTTTTAATGCATGGTCCTCCAGTGTAGAACCAGATCAACTGGCATTATCCTTGATTTGTGATCTCGATTCGCATTAGTTGCATCTTGGTCAGAAATAACATAACGAATATAAAAGCGAACAGTTTAGATGGAACAAATGAGGCAGCTGATCTGGATCTACAATATTCACTCAGTGGATGCAATAAAGGTTTTTACATAATCAAATACTGGACAAGCTCTTTTCTGCCTTTTTTGAGAAAAAAGACCCTTTCAAAAATTGGGAAATTCATGTCAAGAATCATTCAAAATAGGTAAAAAATGTAAAACAACTGTAATTGTAAAGCGATTGATAAATCCTGTCTCGTACTGTCCTAAAACATGTGTTTTTGACTCGCACTAAGCATCCAGATTGCGTGAACATGTTCGGCATCAAAAATTTTATCTTTCAATAGGATTTATTTTTAATTGGGAGAAAAATCAAAATTTGCAAATGGGAATGCATCTGACCCATGGTTTGCACAGCAAAAGGGCTGTGGAATGGAATCACTCATATTACCGGACTAAAATTGAAGATTTTTCTTTGTAACTTTTGTAGATCTATTTGCACTTCTGATTTCAAAATGTGTTTATTCAACTGATAAAATTGTCCTGTCAATGGATTGTTGGGTAAACAGGTGAAAAAGTAACCTGAAAATGAACAATTTTAAACACTGTCAAATAAACATTTTAAATTAAAAATTACCTTAATAATACATTTGAGATATCATCCTTCATCAGTGAACAGGTCAAGTGTTGACTGATCTCATTCTCAGTTACTGTAGTGGGTCTGCTGTAGACCCTGTTCTTTTGAAGACCAGCATAGATCTATCTGATGAAACAAGTGATGTTTGCTATCATGGCCCCTCTTTAGTCTAATGGATATTCAAATTCGGTGCTGCGTTGATGCCTCATGTTATTAAATATGTCTCAGTGGCATTTCCTTGTTCAATGTCAAAAATGATAACGATGACACAAGTCACTGAACTGGATTCCAGAAACATAGCGATACTTCACTTTTCCGTTGCCACTTTATTTTGTTATAAATCCGATTTCTGATTAAAACAGTTGTTTCTCGATATAGTTTTCCACGAACAATTGTTAATTTATCAAATCACACCGAAATAAACACAAGTTTTTGTCAGAAAAAAATGGCGTCCACTACCTCGCTAAATAAATTTGACTGATCATATTCCTGAACAATAAACGTTCGTTTGAGCTTATTTTACTTCGTTTATTTTAAATTTGGATAAGAAATGAGTAGTTTATCGCTTGAAAATGTACTAATTTCTCAAAATTTTATGTAAAACATAATAAAAGGGGCCGCGATAAATTAGAACTATTTATCGGCGCGTAGGAAATACCGCGTACGTTGTTAACGGTTGTTTTTGAAAAAATCACGGTGATAAAACCTTTCATAATGAATTTAGCATACACAAAATCACAGCGGTAAACCTATTCCATGTGAATTTAGCATACACTAGAAAAACATCGCTATTTTAGTGGTAAGTGCATGATAAATAGAATAACAGGTTACTGTCTTGCGATATAAGTGTTATCAGGCTCGGCCGATATGGGGGCGGAGGAGCTCGGCAGAGCCTCGCCCCTCCGCTCCCCATATCGGCCTCGCCTGATAACACTTATATTGCAAGACAGTAACCTGTTATTCTCTATTCATCGGTATCGTATGCACTCCCGTATTTAATTAATTTAGCATTACTTATGTGGCTTTTTTTCATATTTAATTTATTGTTATTTTCATAGTCTACTATTGGGGTAAGTAGAAAATAACAGGCGCCACAAATAATAAAATCCTCGTTTACTAACTAGTTGAAGTTTTATATAACATTATTACAGGATAAAAGATTGTACATGTCCGTTTGGACCAAAACCACTTGCCAATGTTACATTTAAATGTAAATTAATTTATTATGTAATTGCCACTATCACCTGTATTTGATTTACTGATTAATTGTTCCTAGTTGTTTCAAAAGTAAATCATATCTACTCAGCTCTATTAGTACTCTATTAGTACTGGGAGATATGAATAGTTCGTCACTCCATTCAGCGTTCTTAGATGAACACTATATAAATATCACATCCCATTGGGGGAAACAGTACGAAATGTTAACCCGAGAGAAGTAATGTCAACCGAGGCGTTAGCCGAGGTTGACATTACCTTCTCAAGGGTTAACATTTCGTACTGTTTCCCCCAATGGGATGTGATATTTATTTTATTTCACCGAACATTTGTTGTTTTTTAGAGATCTTGACTATGACCAAATTTCGTTTGGGAACAAAATCAAGCGCCGGAAGTCCAAAATCAATAATGCTCAATAAGCGGCTACAAACAATGATCAAAATGCGTTTATCTGCCTTGGTCAATTACGCATGCGTAGAAGTTAATTTGTAATCGGATTTCCAAGATATTTATTTTTATATCCACGCGAGGGTGACATGATGCTTTCGCATATGTGACAGTAGCGATTATCTCCCTGTGACGTCACATTACGCTATATAGTAAACTAATCACGTGAGGTGTAATAATACACAATTTGTGTGTGATGTAAATATCCGGCAAGCATTTGATGTTGCACTGCAATTGACTTAAAAAGAGAGAAAACTGTTCCTTCTTTTCTGTACAATTGCTGATCTTTTCCTGGTGTTATCAATTTCAATTACCTTTCTTGATTGAAATATGCTAATATCAAACTATGCAGAATAGCAACCATTGTGGGTGGCATAAGCATATTTGAACTTAGGTTCAGCACGTAACGCATACCGCTCCGTACTCCGTACTTCAGCATTCTGTAAGAACTAATTGACGACGTCACCGATAACGTCCAGACGGGCTGAACTAATTTGAACTAATTGACGACGTCACTGATAACGTCCAGACGGGCTGAACTAATTTGAACTAATTGACGACGTCGCTGATAACGTCCAGACGGGCTGAACTAATTTGAACTAATTGACGACGTCACTGATAACGTCCAGACGGGCTGAACTAATTTGAACTAATTGACGACGTCACTGATAACGCACAGACGGGCTGGACTAATTTGAACTAATTGACGACGTCACTGATAACGTCCAGACGGGCTGAACTAATTTGAACTAATTGACGACGTCACTGATAACGCACAGACGGGCTGGACTAATTTGAACTAATTGACGACGTCACTGATAACGCACAGACGGGCTGGACTAATTTGAACTAATTGACGACGTCACTGATAACGTCCAGACGGGCTGAACTAATTTGAACTAATTGACGACGTCACTGATAACGCACAGACGGGCTGGACTAATTTGAACTAATTGACGACGTCACTGATAACGCACAGACGGGCTGGACTAATTTGAACTAATTGACGACGTCACTGATAACGCACAGACGGGCTGGACTAATTTGAACTAATTGACGACGTCACTGATAACGCACAGACGGGCTGGACTAATTTGAACTAATTGACGACGTCACTGATAACGCACAGACGGGCTGGACTAATTTGAACTAATTGACGACGTCACTGATAACGCACAGACGGGCTGGACTAATTTGAACTAATTGACGACGTCACTGATAACGCACAGACGGGCTGGACTAATTTGAACTAATTGACGACGTCACTGATAACGCACAGACGGGCTGGACTAATTTGAACTAATTGACGACGTCACTGAATACGCACAGACGGGCTGGACTAATTTGAACTAATTGACGACGTCACTGAATACGCACAGACGGGCTGGACTAATTTGACCTAATTGACGACGTCACTGATAACGTCCAGACGGGCTGAACAAATTTGAACTAATTGACGACGTCACTGATAACGCACAGACGGGATGGACTAATTTGAACTAATTGACGACGTCACTGATAACGCACAGACGGGCTGGACTATTTTGAACTAATTGACGACGTCACTGATAACGCACAGACGGGCTGGACTAATTTGAACTAATTGACGACGTCACTGATAACGTCCAGACGGGCTGAACTAATTTGAACTAATTGACGACGTCACTGATAACGCACAGACGGGCTGGACTAATTTGAACTACTTGACGACGTCACTGATAACGCACAGACGGGCTGGACTAATTTGAACTAATTGACGACGTCACTGATAACGTCCAGACGGGCTGAACTAATTTGAACTATAAGTGACGGATACTGATGGTATGTACTGTGTCTGTCTCCTTCATTTTTGCTAGGCGCTTCCGCCGTATTTGCGTGGGGTCATATGTACATTTTTAATTCTGAGAAAACAAGTTGATCATATCACTTGTTGAAATAGCAGGACATCGTTAAAATAGAGTTGCCTCATTGTTTACGTTTCGTCATATTGTAACAAATCTTAAAAAATAATAGTCTTCGCAATTATAATGTCTGCAAATTCATCATCTAAATTACTTATATTAATTTTTCAAAGGTTTCTGTGGAACAGAAAATGGGAAGAGAGTAGATTACATAAATTTCATTACTATTATACTTTTAGACTCGCTCCATGTCCAAAAATCGATAGACGTTGTTAACCTATTTCGTATTCAAACGTTTAGTTGTTTAGAAGTATGGTTGCACCGTATATGGCCTAGATAACCATTCATGCATGTTTTTTAAACAGAAAGTACGACACATTTTTATCAGTATGTCTCAGGGATTTACACGGAGATCGCGTTAATTAGTATTTTATAATGGTGCAATAATTTATTTAACAATTGAATTGCCCGAAAATTTTGACCTTATCAGATTATGCAAAATGTTAAACAACGGAGTGGATTTTATACATGTAACTTAGTAACTAAACATGAACAAACTTGAAGAAAGAAAGTGCCTGATGGTAAACATTTGAATGTTATCAGATAATATTTGTGCAAATGACATTATCTACCTCAAGTAGATATATTTATCTATATAAACAAATACTCGTAGATAATAAAAGCAATATATATGCAATGCTGCACTTACAAATATCAAGATATATTAATAAGTGGCGTGCTGTCACAAATCAATGGGACTTGCAAGCGTTTGTAAAAACATGAGTGTTCTGAAGACAGAAGGTAAGTATCGATATTTGTGTGTTTAAATAGGTAATATAAACATGTAATTCTATTAAACAATATTGATCAAGCTTAATAAATATTCGCATTGTAAGTCAACTCGTCTAAATTTACTTCATATGATGTTTGGGGATTTTCAGTTGTTTCATAACTTAGACTTTTGCCACCCATCTTAAAATGAGAGCTCTCCTTATCGTCGTAGAAAGATGACTTCTGACATTATTCCCCTCTAATTGGTTTAATAATAAGAATTAAAGGAAAACTTCACGGTATTGGAAAGTAATATAAATTCAATAAGAATACAAAAAATGAGGTGTAAGAATTAAAAGCCACAGTTCAGGACATAGAGAAGAATGTCTCCTTCTAAAATGAACACCTTGACAAGAAACATGAACTGTGTGTTTAGCTAATGGTAAAAAGCACAGCCGAGATCATATTATCTGAATAACAGTTTTGATTGAGAAGTAGTATTACCGGGTTAAATTAAATTTTCATCCGGTTTAAAGCAAAACAGGAGTAAAATTTAAAGAAAGTACTAGGATAGACTTCTTTAAAAACTTTTAAAGTGCTTTGGAAAGAAATAAGAAAACTACTCTTTCGAATTACACAAGGCTTCCAGTCGAGTTGGCTGACACAGTGTGTAGGAATTTTTAGGTTGTTTTTGTATTCAAGACTGATTGAAGATGCCAGACATTAGAATCAGAGTTGACACTTCATCTCTTCAGGACGGTAAATTATCAAATTTAAAGTATAGTACTATGAATATTGTGTTAGTTAATAAAATTCTCATTAATCAAGTGAAATTAATGTTGGACTTGTTATTGGGCCTCGGGCAGCCATATTAGCTCTCGGGCTTCGGCCTCGGGCAAAATGACTACCCTTCGCCCAATATTAAGTCCAATATAAATTCACCTGGTTAATAACATTATATTATTGCACTCATTTTGTTACCGCGCTATGTAAGCATAATTATCATTTCTTTTTGTTAAATAAAACAAAAGTAAAACTTAATACAATAAATACTTGTTTCGTACCTGCTTATTAAGTGACTTTTAGCTACCACCATGACCACTAAACTGTCTTTATGCGGGGCATTGTGTGATGCTAAATCTCTTCTTGTCAACCTGTAAGATTTTTTGTGTTTTCTTATAAAATATTTTCTAATGGTCAAGATCTAGCTAGGATTTTTGTTGCTCAATACCTAATTTGGGGCTTGTGTAATTTTTGTGAGTGTTGTTAGTGACGAAAGTATTAAAACAAACTGTATTTTCCTTTAAATTCGCGTCTTATACGTTGTTACCTAAACGTTAGAGAAATCTCACATTAAACTTGTATCGCTTAGTGTCTGGGTGTTTTATCAACGTGTAAACACTAAACATATCTTATGTCCTTGAACGACAATTGTAACAGTTGTTATCTTATCCTACTTTTAAAATTAATTTCGATTTAAACACTCGGTAATTTTCCTCAACTGTCGAGGATTATGGGGGATTAGGGTCAAGGAAACCACGACGATAAACTGTAAAACAGCTGAAACAGTGTGAGGAATTTTTTTGATGATTTAGCTTGGGCCGAGTCTAACTGTGATAATGTTGTGGCGAACAAGGTTGAGAGTAATTTTGAAAATGGAAGTCAGATGAATATGAGCCCCGATAATTCATTCCGGGTGCTGAAGTATGATGTTATTCTCAGACATAAAGTGGCGTTTTATGATGGAGATTTATTGTCTGAGCAGAAGAAAATGGCTATTAAGTTGTTTAATATTAGAAAAGGATATAAGGTGAGAAGCTGATGAATATCTGTCAAGAAAAGGTTTTCTGGTGAAGGTAGCGTAGCCGAGAATCTTAAAAATTCAGATGCTGGGATAAGATGAGAAACATACTTGAATGTTGAGCCAAATTTAGTAGGTCTGATGATAAATTTTAAGTTATATTATTGTGGTTTTGATTTAACTTGTGTTCATGCGGGACGCATGTAGTCGGAGGCGTGGGTAATGTGAGGAAATTATTTGATGATTTAGCTTGGGCCGAGTCTAACTGCTAAATCTTTTTGGTTATTTGAATGCTTTGTGTTAAATTAGTGTGGTTGAACGGTAAAGTCCGAGGACTTCCGTCGGAAGGTATAAAAGCAATAACCGTCCATTGATACAAGGCAGTCTGTTTCTGAGATTCGAGGTATTCACATCATTGAATGTTGGTTCAATATTTTGGTCTGCATTATAGGTCCAATGTAGTATAGCTCTGTACTACGACATATTGACCGGGTTGTTTCAACGTTTATGGTGTGAATAGTATTAGTTGAAGCTAGGGATGATAGGGGTTTTAGAAAGTGACCTCAGACAATTGCTGGAAACACATGCGTCTGAGCCACTTGTAAGGTAGCTTCAGCATAAGTGT
Source organism: Corbicula japonica (assembly GCA_038501625.1). Lineage (NCBI taxonomy): Eukaryota > Metazoa > Mollusca > Bivalvia > Venerida > Cyrenidae > Corbicula > Corbicula japonica. The sequence continues at coordinate 38,803 of JAZAYU010000831.1, forward strand.
TGAGGATAGGGTTTAGATAGTGACCTCAGACAATTGCTGGAAACACATGCGTCTGAGAGACTTGTGTCCCTAAGGTAGCTTCAGAGTAGGCGCTGAGGGTAGGGTTTCTAGATAGTGCCTTCAGACAATTGCTGGAAACACATGCGTCTGAGACACTTCTGTCCCTCAGGTAGTTTCAGAGTAGGTGTTGAGGACAGGTTTTAGGTTAGACAGTGTTCTCGGACTATTGCTGACGAAGAGGTTCTCGTATCCTCGGGATATCACATACATTAGGTCTGAGACACTATTGTTCAGCAGGGATTAGTGTTGAGTGTATATTTGAAGACGCTTTGGTTGAGGTTTTGTTTGAATAGTGATTGTTCATGATTTTGTTGAGAACTGTTTGAAAGTTCTGGTTGCTCGGATTTGATCATTGTAAGAGTGTAATTTATTGTTTGAGGATTTGTTGAACCTTGTAGTTCGAAGCTTCATTGTCATAGTTAATTACTCAGCGTATGCGTTGATGGAGTGCTTTAGGTTCATGTAAGATTGTTTTATTTCTAACAGTGATTATGCTCAGGTTGAGTGACTGAGAGTTTAAGAATAATCATTTTGTCCAGGCGTTCATTGTCCTGATTCTAACCTTGATAATTTCGTTTCATCCCAATCATTGCTGAAATCATTATAATCATTTTGGAGCAAAGTAGCTCAGGAAAATTTTATTATATTGTTCAAAACAATATACATTGCTCAGACATCTTGAAATTTTTTAAGGCGAAAAATATATATAGAGGCTGAGACAAATAGTCTGTTTTATGTGACTTCCGCCCGGGGCACGTTACAACAGTATTCACTGATTCAGAAGTGATTCAAATGAGGTTCGATGCTAAATCTGTAAGAGTAATATATTATCAGTTTGCAAGATAATTAACATTGAAATGAAATATACATCGATGCAAGTTTTTAGAAACATTTCATTAAAACAGGAATAGAAATGGGAGTTATGGTTAGTTCGATAATTGGTGAAGGTGAACATAAAACTTTTCTGCACTTATACAGGCTCACGATGTAACAATCAGATTGGCCTCATAAAATATGCATAGCGTATACCTGGATGAAATGTTAAACATGCAGGTACACTATTGTAATGATAGTGCCTCTAGCTAGGAGCGAACCCGCACCGTCACGGCGACAGCGCCTAGCTCTGCAATTCCTGCTACGCAACCGATTAAGCTAACCGGGACAACCCCAAAAACGGTTGATCGGATAGCCCTGATATACGTAACAATCACTGCATGACATCGATAACGGTTTAGTTTACTGATAACAGTACTGACTTTATGTAGGGGGCGACTTTTTACGGCCGCTACACTGCACAAATAGCGCTACTGTGAATTTCAAATGATTGTGCCTCTATCTAGGAGCAAACCCGCATCGTCACGGCGACAGCGCCTAGCCCTGCAATTCCTGCGACGCAACCGATTGAGCTAACCGGGACAACCCCAAAAAAGGTTGAAAGCATGGAATCTGTGCATAATCTATACAACAGTGACTGGGCTGTACCTTTAGGTTATTCAAGCGTACAACCGCAATATAGCTTTCAGATAATGTAGAATAAGGTGACCTCAACTTGTTGAAAGCAACAAATATTATAGAGACAATTATAAAGGTTGCAGTTCAGTCTGATAAATTGGGATTTACTTATGTTTTTGTGAAATAATAAATTAAATGAGTAGGGCACTTTGCCAATGTAGTACTGCAGTTACGGTATTCATACCAACAATGTAACCTGAAATTTGAGCATGATGAGAGGTTAATAAAAGGTATTGTTTATCATTTACGAGTTTATGTTTAAGCAGGAAGTGTCGGCTTTGGCTTTAAATTGGTAAGTGTTTTCTTATACATGTATTTTGCTGTAGGAAACTTTTTGAGTTGTAAAGCAGTTAATATGACTTTCGTCAACCGATAGCAGCAAACTGATTGCATCAATGATTAAGATTTTTGCCATTTCGTTCGCCATGTTCGCGGCATGGCGGAAAACATGTCACTAACCTTAACGATACCTTACTTTGGAAAAGCATCAGTGAGAACATATCCATATGTGACGCAGTTGTCATCGCTTGTATTTCTTTAACAATAAATTAATAAAATGCATACTTTTGTCCGAGTACGGATTGGAAAAACAATCAACATGCAATATGCATATCAGGACCGGCCACATACAGAAGACCAAGGCACACAAAAATCAACCCTTTTATCAAAATTATGCAGACTTTTCATCTAAAGCAACGCCTGTTATAAATTTCAGTTCGGCAATTCGGTTACCAATTTTCTGTCTTGTGAACAGATAAAATTTGTGCTGCTTTATTTCTATGGTAACATACTTATCTTCCGTGAATTGATCAAGAATAACCTTAATTGAACAGCGATATCTGTTGTTTTAAATTTGTGGGGTTTCTTTTTGGAAAATGTATTAGTCAATGAATTAAAAAAGAAACAAAACTGTATTCATTGAGAAAAAATGGTGGAATTAGAACATACGGCTGTAGAAATAAAAACTGCTTTAAAAGTTAACCTCTGGTGTCGCACCATTATCTTTGCCCTCTTTGCCGCGCAACCTATCTGATTAAAATAATTTCCTGGAAACCGCTACGCTATTAGGATCTGACGACGAGTATCTAAAACGTGTTTTTATAACTAACTCTTTGAACCAATCAGATTGCCGCCTACTAAATCGCATAAGGGAAAGTAAAATAGTATTATAAAAAATGATGAAATATGCATATCAGAAGTGGCCAATTCCAGCATACACAGCTACCTCACACAGCCAAAAAGTGGAGAGGAAAAGCGAGCATGGTATTACAAGTTTCAAAATGGACGCCAAATACAAATAACGAAAGTCAGAACCAGAGGGGTTACCGCCTTGGAACGGTTCTAGGGTGCACCAACCTCACACTTGCCACAACAGGTTCTCATATCACAAAACAAGTATAAATTGTCTTGGTGAAATAAATCAAACCCACCCATCGGCTCAACAATGTTGCATGCAAAAGCACACACACATATTAAACATAAGATGCTAGTAGCATTGCAAGGCTAAAGGGCGGGTACTCAATGATCTTGGCGAGACCAGAGCACCTGGAGTAAACCATGGAAAGTGTTGACAGCATGCGTAAGACATACTTTACTGGATATATAACTGTTTATGTAGTATTGCATTCATTTCTTATCTAATGACAACTTCATATCATTTTGCGAGCGCTATATATCATGCTTCATGTGTTGACCAATTCTAAAAATAGTTATCGGGGAAAACCGCAATTACTTATGTACGGTGTCTGCGGGCCGTCATGAGATCTTTAGTGAGATTAGCGCGCAACCACATCATTCCGTGTCCGTTATAAATATTAACGTACGGATATTGTCCTCTACTTTTATCATTCTATTATCTCACTAGCCGATTTTGGGGTGACAATGATTTAACATTTCGTTGAAAGATTTTGAGTTTTGAGCAATATGATTTTTAGGGCGAATTGAATAGCTCTTCAATTCCGCACGGATACGTACGCAGACACGTACACACATACGGACTGCATATCAAGAATCAATGTAATGTCTTATTGAACAACTAATAAATGAAACTAGAGAAAGATGAAACCAAGTTTAATTGATATTCCAAAAGCATACTGATTGCGCTCATTCATCAACGTCAAAAATTGAAAGAGAACACAATAAAACAATATGCAATTTGAATCAAAATTAAAAAGTCTGTTGATTAGAACATGGGAAAATGATTATTTAATTGGTTGGCTTTTGGTTGATTGGCTCGTTCGTTGGTACGTTTGTTCGTTCTTTCGCTCATTCGTTGTCTATTCAGTTTGCATTTTTTATGAATTATTTCACTTACAATCGGCGCAATATTCATTCATAAGGAACTAGTTCATGTCGTTTAGTCCTGGTGAGTCCATATTACTGATGATTTGCTTCGCAATGTTTAGTTACAAATGTATGAGCAACCTACATGTCTGAATCCTCTGTCTACGGCTCGCGTGGCATTTCCGCATCTGAACGATTATTTCGTTTTCTTTTAAAATTATTTAGATTAAGAGAACTTCTGTGTTGCAAAGACTCCACAAGCTATATTTGTCTGTTTTTTATTTTGTCGTTTCGAACGATACAGTTGAGGTCCTATATATAACTGATTAATTTAGGAAAGATATGGCATCTACAATAATTGATTCCTTAAGGGTCAATGTCAAGGCTACTGTTACGAAAACTGTGTTTAATACTATGATGATCGATATACATATTATTCAAAATTAATGAGTAGTTCGCTTAAGTGATTACCGACGTTGCGATCGATTTATTGCTAGGATTTTAGTTTAAGATCAAGGCAAACTGTAATTTTAGGCAATAATTAAATGTAAGTCTCGTTTGTCATGACTGATCTATTGTTATCAAACTTGTTATCTATTTGCTTTGAAATTAACTATTTCTTTTCGAAACGTGCTTTTTTAACTAATTAAGTAAACAGCCTTGATGCTTTTATGTTTGATTCTTTGATTTCAAAACAAATGCGAAACCGTCTTTACTGAAATTTTTATATAATGTGTTGCCTGTTGTAGACTATGTTTTAAGCTTTTGTTGAAAAAAAGCATCATGGTCATTTTGATTTAGGAGCAACAACGAGCCGAAGGGACCATATAGAAAAGGAGAGGAAACATCAAATCTACAGCAAAACATCAAATAAACTCAAAATGGCTTCAGAAGATGAAATGCTGTACAGAGGTAAACCATTTAGATATCTAGTTTTAGAAACTAACAAATTAAAACTTCTTATATTTATCAAGCAGACATAGCCGTCATGGCATAGAAACAAAATTTTGAACGTTCATATTCAAATTATGTACTGTGAAAAAGACTATACCGAGACCGCTCTAATATTATTAAAAATGAGATAATATTGATTTGGTATGTACATGTAATACACTTTTAATTTGGACACTACTGTAATTATTAGGAATGATCACATCCAGAAAATACAGCCTCCCAACACAACAAAGCAGAATCAGAGGCAAAATGAGCGTGATTTATAAATGTCATGATCAATTTCAAAGACCAAAACGATAAACGAAAATGAGAACCAGAAAGTTCACCGCCTAATGAACGGTCAGTGGCAAATCATTTTTTCACTGGGGATTCAAACCAGTTGTTTATTTTCTAAATAATATGTCATCGCATAACCTTACTACTACAGCTTTATTGGGTATTACATAGGTTGCACGCCAGTGGAATACCTAAGTCTTTAACCCTGTTTGTGATGTCCTGATTTTAAATTTATCCATGTATATGCACATGCTGTATTTTTGTAGGCAGGCTGTTTTTCTGAATATTGATATTCCCGGGACGCATATTTCGCTTTCTTTAACAAATGACTAAAACGTTTACATAGTACTTGATTTAATCAACTGGATGCTGCTGATATAAAGAGAAAGTGTATTTTTATAAGTAAGGAAAAACATGCTGTTATGATATGAAGTGATACAATTGACCTGTCGATGCTTTATTTTGTTATTCAGAAAGCAAGCAAAGGTGAAGTAGCCTGAGGCTGGGATTTGCTTATCAAGTACTAGTAAACTAAGATAGGAGTCCAGTGTCAAACCTGAAGCTTTTGATTGTTTTTTTAGCGTTTCTGTAATTTATATGAAATCCGAGATTTGATAGTGGTCTCTTTAATTTGAGTTCTATAATCTTAAAATTAATTTCATTGCCAACCGTTGTATTTAGCCAACAGCCTTGTTTTCTTTTATAGTTTGTATTGTTTTTTTAAACTATTTTTTAAAAAATACATAATTTTTGAACAGCCCTCGTACATGTGCAAACAATTGCACGGCTTCCAAACAAAAGGCTTTTTCTGTAATCAAATGTTATTCAAATGTCATTATGAGCATTATGTAAACCATTAACTGGTATCTTAACAGGTGTTTATCGCGCCAAAGTAAAATTACACGACTTGTTTCGCATTTGAGTAAGAAATCACTACTTATAGGTTGTAGTATAACAAACCATTTTGATTCGATTCTAGATATCGGCGACTACAGCAAGCTGTAGAGCCTGATCGAACTGTATTGATGTGAAATCTTATCTGGGTCTACACTGTCTGTTTCACATGTGCTGGCATCAGTACAACTCAGCTGTAACATGTATGTGTACGGGGAATGTATTGCATTATCCAGCTATGTATGCAGGGCCATGAGCATACGTATATCTTAATCAAGAAAGTTTTTGAACTGATTTTATGTAAAATAAAGTGCAAATCCTTTAAAGCTGATTCTTCACAGTTATGGGTAGAAGGCGTTAACGTGTCAGTTATGATAAATTTTAGTTCTTCCACTATGTAATGCCTAGAAGCGAATTTCGCCGATATTTTTTACTAATCATTACATGGTAGCATCTGTTGTTCTGTTGTGAGTGAATTTTTACTCCATTTTGTTTGAAATATATTAACTCGTGCATGAACTGTTTAAGAATATTACATCGTATTTACTCTGATGACAGTTCTATTAGAGTTTAGTATAATAAAATTTCGTATAAAATTTTCTCAATGAAACGTGACCAGGTACAATTAAAACTACATGCTACTGAAAAAAAAATATTTTAAGTGTTTATCGGAATGAAAAGGAGTGACTTCTCACCACTAACCTGATCAAAATAGTCACATTTGATGTGGTCAGGCTATGCTAGTTGCTTCAAATCATCCGGTAGATTAGGTGTTTTGTGTAGTCAGTTAACTAGTCCCAAAATACGTGTTTTTCCGGTAGATCTGGCGCTTTTGTTTAGTAATTCAACGGCGTCAAAAACGTGTACACATCAGTTCGTTGAGATATTTACAAACTGTACTATCATTTTATTTCGCGCGGGTTTAGATTTCCCATATTTCGCAATAGGGGAAGCGCGCAAATTTAAAACCGTGCTACAAGTCGAAAGTTTTCCTTCTCAATATAATAAAACTTCGTGAATTTATGTCAACAGCACAATGTATTGTGTATCTTCAGTGCGAAAATTGGTTCTCGCAAAATTTTATGATACAACAGTATATGCTTTGTTTTACAGATCTCAAAGATGACCTCATGACGTATTATAGAGAGCACGAATGTATGATACCGGTATCCCCTCTAGTTGACGAACATATTGTCCCCGTTGAGGAAATGTATGTCATACCTCCTTTGTGGGCCTATGACAAGCCTTACAATTTCGGACCGGGCAAAAATACACAGATACAGGCCGATAAAATGTCGGGAAATGATGGCCAAGAAAAACAGAAAATTGCAATTAGTCAGCTATTTGTCAGCGGGGATGTTCGATACAAAAAGATATACATTACGGCGAACGCTGGATTCGGGAAGACCTCGCTGTCACAGAAGCTTACCCTGACGTGGTGCCAAAGTCACTTACCTCTGACCTCACTGACAGAGAACTACGACAATGAGGATTTTACAGCCATGAAATACTTTGATATTCTTTTCCTGCTTCATTTAAGGGATTATCAAAGTGAATTCACATGTAATCTCGATGACTTGATTATGAGCATGTTGTCAGCCTGTGTGTATCGTAAATCTCAGTACACAAAAAAGTTTATAGAAAGAATTTTGCACAAAAAGAGTTGCTTAGTAATCCTGGACGGCTTGGATGAATGGTCTCATCCAGCTCGCTGTCCAAGAAAACCCGAGGTACCGCACAACAATCACCAGGGCAGCTGCACGGTGTTAACGACATCCAGAGACTGGAAGATTGGAACTATAGGTCTGAATCCTAAAGATTTAGATAGACGCGTGGAAATATCCATGCTTGATGGCGAAACACGTAATCTGCTAGAGACGAAATGGATCAGAATACTAAATGAAAGAAACTTGAACTTAGCAGGGAAAAACATTGCAGATTTCGATAAAGAAGCCAAGACGGTTAACATCGGGGATGTTATTTTCATTCCGTATATTCTGCTTCAGCTAATGTATTTGTTCTTTGGTAGTCTTCCCATCGGAAGATCAAAATGTGAAGTTTACAGTAACATTACTGAGTTTACACTTGAACGTGGTCTGAATAAAAAGAATTTGCCGGATATACATGTACAGTCTAATGATAACGCTGTAGTTCCGAACTGTATGAAAAGGAACAAGACATGTAACGTTTTTTTCAACCTGATTTTGAAGCTCGGGAAACTAGCATTTTGTGTCTTCTTTAGCGAGAAAAAAAATCGTCTTTGATTTTTGATGTATACTCGAGATAATGACCAAGCGCAAAAATGTTTAAAATCTTACCAGTCTATGCAGGTGGATTGCTTAAAAGAAAGTGTGAGAAACGGAAATGATAGTTGTCTAATTCCTCTTAACGATATTCTGCTTAATGATGACAGCCCAACAGAAGAGGACTTAACTGATTTAAAAAAAATAGTTCACTCAAATAAACGTAACGTGAAATCACTACTACTGTCATTACGGTATCAGAAGATCGCAGACTTCGTGACTTCCCTAGATTCTAGTGTGTTCACCTCCCTAGAGACATTGGTAGTTTAACACATTAACAAGGAACCAGTATGGCTGACTGATAGCCTCAAGGACTCGGCCCGTACATTGAAATGTCTAACACTAGCATTAGGACTCGTCTCTCTGTCTGATATCAGTATAACGGCTCTCACAGGACTTACAGGCTTACAATCATTGTATCTTGATGCCGTTAAAATGACACACAGTAACCTTGAAAAGCGTTTCTACGCTTATATCAGCCAGACCACAACACTGTCACAGCTCAAGCTTGTTGGCATAGTCTGCTTGGACCACGAGGATCGGTACTATGATTGTGACGTTACCATTGACCTTTATCGTCTGAACAAGCTGAAGATGCTGGAACTTAATGAAATGCCATGTATAGAGCTGCATGTAAACAATACATGTTTAGAGACTCTTCATTTCCGGCCACGGGGAGATAAGGTGGCAGCTAGTTCCAGTGCCTCATTGTTGAAAGATCTGCGTGGATCGACGGTCCTTTCATCATTACAATTAGGCTAGTTAGAGTCCTGCCAGGAGATGACACAAACTTTTCCCACATTAACGCACCTCAAGTACCTTAAACTTGAGGATATCGATATGGGAGGCGCAATACTGAGATTTTCACCTGCACTGACAATGTTGGATTATGTGGAGTTACATATGGTGACTATGCCGCCTGAAGCATGGCGAGAAATGTTCAACAGTGTCGGCCAGCTACCACGGATTACCACCGTTAAACTCTCACAGATTACAAAGACTGCCCGTGATTGGAAAGAATTGTTGCTCAGTGTAGGCAGACTGCAACATCCTGTCACGATGGAGCTAGAAATGTGTACAGGACCATCCGATGAGGAGTGGAAGACTATTGAAGACGAGACCAAGTCTACATCACTGACTCTGGTTCGAACAAGTAAGACTTTATTACGAACCTGACTTTTCACAACATTTTCACAATACATTTATATTAAACATAGTTCTATGATTTAACTATAATAAAAAATAACAATTTTATAAACTTATAAACTTTTAAGTGATATTGCCTCTACCTAAGGGCGAACCGGCACCGGATAGCCCTGATGTACGTTATCATCACTGCATGACATCGGTAACGGGTTATTTTACTGATAACAGTACTGACTATATCTACGGGGAGACATTTTACGGCCACCACACTGCACAAATAGCGCTACTGTAGTTTGTAGCAATGTTTGCACCTAAAGTTCACGATGAATATTATAATTTTCGTTAGGTCTTATATGAATGCCTTCATTTTGCAACCGGCTTGACGAAACGACCGACAGCCATTCTTGTAAAATAGTTTTCATGTAAATTGGTAACTTAAAACACAAATTTGTTTTGATATAATTCTTTGCTGATACTATGTTGTGTTTTTTTTTCGACAAAATGAACTTAACTGTCAGAAGGCGATGTTGCATTGAATCGTTTTAATTTCGATCCTGCTGGGTGTGTTATCCTTGCTTCGTATTTACAGACCGTAGATTGACAACAACACTTTTAAACATGTTTTATTACATGTTGTTTTACAAACAGATAAAAAAATGAAAAAGCAATCAAACACGACAAATGATATCCCCCGAAGTGTTTTTTACGGTCACATTGTGAAAATATCTCAACAAACGATTATTTTTGGACTAAATTAGAACATCTAAAAGGTAAACATGTTGAAAATAAATACATGTCCAAGATATTTGCATCATCGTAATAAATTATTCATGACCACGCCCACTGTTCTATTTTCCGATATTTGTTAGCAAATAATTCTTATTCCATCATCTAGTCCAGAAATGTGTGTCCCGTGATAGACATAAACAATAAAACACATTTTGAAACAAATTTATACCATTTTAACGTACAATTCCATTTTATTTGCAAACGTTAGCGAATTCAGACCACATTTCCGTCAGTTCCCGCCATTCTGACAAAAGAGTTCAAGGGCATAATCCGCGCATGATTTTTTTCCTGCAGAAGCGTAAAGTGCCTTTTTTCGCGTGTCATATAAATAGAGAACTTAATATATAAAAAAAACAGGAAATTTTATGGTTCGTCAGAGACACTTAATCTTTTAAAATATTTCACTGCTGTGACGTCATTTCTCTCAGGTGCGCAAGATGACCGGACATTTTAATGCTTGGGTAAAACATGGTGGTAAGGGTAAACATTAATAAATTCCCAATAGTTAAGGAGTCATGACAAAAACATTTTTTGTCATTACATGCATGAAAGGTTTTTGAAAACAGACAAACAGTAATGACAAATTTGTCTATTATTGATCGGTAAAAATATAGCCGATAATGCTTAGGTGCGCAAGAAGACCGGACAGCATCGTATATCATGCCAAAACGGTCTGTGTGTGTGTGCGTGCGTGCGTGCGTGCGTGCGTGTTATTCATGAGAGCATTGAATGAGTGTACTATGCGATGTTTTACGACAGACTAAAAAACAAATGACGCGTCTGTGATAATTAAATGAAAGAAAAAACACAAGTATATTAATTTTACAGGTTGAAAATTTGCCTTGCTCTCACGATGGTCTGATTAAGATGTCTTGAGATTGTAGTCATATGATTTTTAAATTAAGTTTTGCTTACCATTATAATTGCACTAAGTTTTTATGTTTTGTTTTGTTGTAAATAACGATTGCAAGTATTCAAGCCATGTTCCTTGAGGTTAAGACAATACAAAGTTTGCACATGTTAAATTTAATGTTTATTTAGATTATAACCTTCCGGAAGAAATTCTGAAAATGGACACCGCCGATATTGAAGCGTACAAAAAGTTACTAGCGGAAGGGGAGGAGAAGGTCTATAACATTCGTGTGATGATCGTGGGGCACTTTGGTGTTGGTAAAACTGTTCTGACAAAGCGATTAATGAATCAACATCAAGATGTCGATATTTTAACTCGAATTCCAACAGAAGGAATAGATGTACATGTTTGCAAAATGAAAGTTGATCTTAAAGACGAAAACTGGATACAGCAAACTTCAGGTAATAGTTCCTGTTTTACACTGTTTTTAAACATTAGGTCTCAGTCCGGTATGAAATCCAACACATTATACTCGTTACCGTTAATGATGTCTGTTTTATTTTTTGAGAACATTAGCATTACAAAATATAAATTGTAACTCGTTTATAAAACCTACGACAGAAATTAAGAACAGTCAAAATTACCCGTGTATCATTGGAATATTTTGGGCTATTCGACTTATTTTGTTGTTGGCTTCATGGTTATTTAATGTTTGTGTGCAACCACGTATTATTGTTTGAAATTGCTATAATTACTATAGATTTCAAACTTCCTACAGTTGTTTTATTATATCACAAGAGTGTTTGCTGAAACAAGCTCAGTTTTCATACGTCTACTGGTACTATTGCCCTTTTTCACTCTTTTGAATTATATGAATATAAAAATGTGATAACAACTGTAAACATTTTAACCTTCACAAATCATTTGTTGCGTTTGATTATGTTATGTCGATTTCAGACTTCATAGAGTTTTTTATCATATCCCAAGAGTGTTCGCTAATACAAGCTCAGTTTTCATATTACAAGTACTTTGGCCATTTTTGCTCTCTTTGCAATATATGGTTGTAACAATATGATAACAACTTTGAAGAATGTTTTAAACTTCATAGATCATTTATTTTTCAAATAACAATTTGATCAAATTTGCGTTTGATCATGTTATGTCAGTTTCAGACTTCGAATTTTATGTTAAATGTTTAAGTTGCTTTGTTTTTATAATATTTAACCTAAAGCTATAAAAGTAAGGACACATTAACTATGATAGTGTTAATGGGCAAAATAGAACAAGAATATTTACCAAAATCTTTACATCTATTTGACTGATTTCAAAGAAACTTAATTTTTAATTTCATTGAATTCCGACTGAAAATCTTTAAGCGAAACAACGAGAAAAATAACTTTAAATTGTTATGTAACCTGTATGAAGTATAAGTATCAACGGCCTTCGAAGAACAAGATCAATAACAGCACTTATTGAATGAACTTTATCTTTTAAGTAGTGGCTGAATGAATTGATAGATTCACTTATTATATCAGCCCGTGTTTTGTGTTTACCTGTGGAGTGAAACCAAACGTTTGATCATGTTTTTTACAGATGACGGTAACAAATTCTTCGAGCGAAAAGCAAAAGTTGTATCCCAACAAATAACTAAAGGTGATGACATACCAGATTATTCGAAAGAGATATCAGCTGCTGAAGTTAAGTCCATGCCAAAATCACCAATCGAATTCAAAAAGACACCTGGTATGCTCTTTTTAAATTACGGTATTTCTTTACTACTTTTTTATACAAATGGTTTAAATGATATTGCCCCTTGGCAGCAAACTCACAGTATACAAAGACTGCGTCTAATCATTCAATCCCTGTTACGCTCGATTGAGCTAGCCGAGCCGGAACATAGTCAAACACGTTGATCCTATTAAGGAAAAGTGTCATGAGATATGCATGTTAATTTGTATTGCTGAACAAATAATTTCATCTCCATAAAATTTCGTGGTCACGAGCAGACATACTGTTCTTGTAATATGAATAATTATAGCTCATATGACTTTCTCTCTATTCTACACTAACCGGAAATATATCCATAATTTAAACAAATGACCAAAGCCGCCACAAATTATTCTTAGTTCTCGACATTTTGTTAACATGAAACGGCCTGGAAAAAGGCGCTTTACTCGTCGTTCAGAGATAAAAATGGTGCATATTTTTATTTCTTTTCTTCTCAAGAGACAAAACAAATCATCTTGTATATTCACCATTTGTATAAAAAAGTAGTAAAGAAATACCGTAATTTAAAAAGAGCATACCAGGTGTCTTTTTGAATTCGATTGGTGATTTTGGCATGGACTTAACTTCAGCAGCTGATATCTCTTTCGAATAATCTGGTATGTCATCACCTTTAGTTATTTGTTGGGATACAACTTTTGCTTTTCGCTCGAAGAATTTGTTACCGTCATCTGTAAAAAACATGATCAAACGTTTGGTTTCACTCCACAGGTAAACACAAAACACGGGCTGATATAATAAGTGAATCTATCAATTCATTCAGCCACTACTTAAAAGATAAAGTTCATTCAATAAGTGCTGTTATTGATCTTGTTCTTCGAAGGCCGTTGATACTTATACTTCATACAGGTTACATAACAATTTAAAGTTATTTTTCTCGTTGTTTCGCTTAAAGATTTTCAGTCGGAATTCAATGAAATTAAAAATTAAGTTTCTTTGAAATCAGTCAAATAGATGTAAAGATTTTGGTAAATATTCTTGTTCTATTTTGCCCATTAACACTATCATAGTTAATGTGTCCTTACTTTTATAGCTTTAGGTTAAATATTATAAAAACAAAGCAACTTAAACATTTAACATAAAATTCGAAGTCTGAAACTGACATAACATGATCAAACGCAAATTTGATCAAATTGTTATTTGAAAAATAAATGATCTATGAAGTTTAAAACATTCTTCAAAGTTGTTATCATATTGTTACAACCATATATTGCAAAGAGAGCAAAAATGGCCAACGTACTTGTAATATGAAAACTGAGCTTGTATTAGCAAACACTCTTGGGATATGATAAAAAAACTCTATGAAGTCTGAAATCGACATAACATAATCAAACGCAACAAATGATTTGTGAAGGTTAAAATGTTTACAGTTGTTATCACATTTTTATATTCATATAATTCAAAAGAGTGAAAAAGGGCAATAGTACCAGTAGACGTATGAAAACTGAGCTTGTTTCAGCAAACACTCTTGTGATATAATAAAACAACTGTAGGAAGTTTGAAATCTATAGTAATTATAGCAATTTCAAACAATAATACGTGGTTGCACACAAACATTAAATAACCATGAAGCCAACAACAAAATAAGTCGAATAGCCCAAAATATTCCAATGATACACGGGTAATTTTGACAGTTCTTAAGTTCTGTCGTAGGTTTTATAAACGAGTTACAATTTATATTTTGTAATGCTAATGTTCTCAAAAAATAAAACAGACATCATTAACGGTAACGAGTATAATGTGTTGGATTTCATACCGGACTGAGACCTAATGTTTAAAAACAGTGTAAAACAGGAACTATTACCTGAAGTTTGCTGTATCCAGTTTTCGTCTTTAAGATCAACTTTCATTTTGCAAACATGTACATCTATTCCTTCTGTTGGAATTCGAGTTAAAATATCGACATCTTGATGTTGATTCATTAATCGCTTTGTCAGAACAGTTTTACCAACACCAAAGTGCCCCACGATCATCACACGAATGTTATAGACCTTCTCCTCCCCTTCCGCTAGTAACTTTTTGTACGCTTCAATATCGGCGGTGTCCATTTTCAGAATTTCTTCCGGAAGGTTATAATCTAAATAAACATTAAATTTAACATGTGCAAACTTTGTATTGTCTTAACCTCAAGGAACATGGCTTGAATACTTGCAATCGTTATTTACAACAAAACAAAACATAAAAACTTAGTGCAATTATAATGGTAAGCAAAACTTAATTTAAAAATCATATGACTACAATCTCAAGACATCTTAATCAGACCATCGTGAGAGCAAGGCAAATTTTCAACCTGTAAAATTAATATACTCGTGTTTTTTCTTTCATTTAATTATCACAGACGCGTCATTTGTTTTTTAGTCTGTCGTAAAACATCGCATAGTAGTACACTCATTCAATGCTCTCATGAATAACACGCACGCACGCACGCACGCACGCACACACACACAGACCGTTTTGGCATGATATACGATGCTGTCCGGTCTTCTTGCGCACCTAAGCATTATCGGCTATATTTTTACCGATCAATAATAGACAAATTTGTCATTACTGTTTGTCTGTTTTCAAAAACCTTTCATGCATGTAATGACAAAAAATGTTTTTGTCATGACTCCTTAACTATTGGGAATTTATTAATGTTTACCCTTACCACCATGTTTTACCCAAGCATTAAAATGTCCGGTCATCTTGCGCACCTGAGAGAAATGACGTCACAGCAGTGAAATATTTTAAAAGATTAAGTGTCTCTGACGAACCATAAAATTTCCTGTTTTTTTTTATATTAAGTTTTCTATTTATATGACACGCGAAAAAAGGCACTTTACGCTTCTGCAGGAAAAAAATCATGCGCGGATTATACCCTTGAACTTTTTTGTCAGAATGGCGGGAACTGACGGAAATGTGGTCTGAATTCGCTAACGTTTGCAAATAAAATGGAATTGTACGTTAAAATGGTATAAATTTGTTTCAAAATGTGTTTTATTGTTTATGTCTATCACGGGACACACATTTCTGGACTAGATGATGGAATAAGAATTATTTGCTAACAAATATCGGAAAATAGAACAGTGGGCGTGGTCATGAATAATTTATTACGATGATGCAAATATCTTGGACATGTATTTATTTTCAACATGTTTACCTTTTAGATGTTCTAATTTAGTCCAAAAATAATCGTTTGTTGAGATATTTTCACAATGTGACCGTAAAAAACACTTCGGGGGATATCATTTGTCGTGTTTGATTGCTTTTTCATTTTTTTTATCTGTTTGTAAAACAACATGTAATAAAACATGTTTAATAGTGTTGTTGTCAATCTACGGTCTGTAAATACGAAGCAAGGATAACACACCCAGCAGGATCGAAATTAAAACGATTCAATGCAACATCGCCTTCTGACAGTTAAGTTCATTTTGTCGAAAAAAAAAAAACACAACATAGTATCAGCAAAGAATTATATCAAAACAAATTTGTGTTTTAAGTTACCAATTTACATGAAAAATATTTTACAAGAATGGCTGTCGGTCGTTTCGTCAAGCCGGTTGCAAAATGAAGGCATTCATATAAGACCTAACGAAAATTATAATATTCTTCCTGAACTTTAGGTGCAAACATTGCTACAAACTACAGTAGCGCTATTTGTGCAGTGTGGTGGCCGTAAAATGTCTCCCCGTAGATATAGTCAGTACTGTTATCAGTAAAATAACCCGTTACCGATGTCATGCAGTGATGATAACGTACATCAGGGCTATCCGGTGCCGGTTCGCCCTTAGGTAGAGGCAATATCACTTAAAAGTTTATAAGTTTATAAAATTGTTATTTTTTATTATAGTTAAATCATAGAACTATGTTTAATATAAATGTATTGTGAAAATGTTGTGAAAAGTCAGGTTCGTAATAAAGTCTTACTTGTTCGAACCAGAGTCAGTGATGTAGACTTGGTCTCGTCTTCAATAGTCTTCCACTCCTCATCGGATGGTCCTGTACACATTTGTAGCTCCATCGTGACAGGATGTTGCAGTCTGCCTACACTGAGCAACAATTCTTTCCAATCTCGGGCAGTCTTTGTAATCTGTGAAAGTTTAACGGTGGTAATCCGTGGTAGCTGGCCGACACTGTTGAACATTTCTCGCCATGCTTCAGGCGGCATAGTCTCCATATGTAACTCCACATAATCCAACATTGTCAATGCAGGTGAAAATCTCAGTATTGCGCCTCCCATATCGATATCCTCAAGTTTAAGGTACTTGAGGTGCGTTAATGTGGGAAAAGTTTGTGTCATCTCCTGGCAGGATTCTAACTTGCCTAATTGTAATGATGAAAGGACCGTCGATCCACGCAGATCTTTCAACAATGAGGCACTGGAACTAGCTGCCACCTTATCTCCCCGTGGCCGGAAATGAAGAGTCTCTAAACATGTATTGTTTACATGCAGCTCTATACATGGCATTTCATTAAGTTCCAGCATCTTCAGCTTGTTCAGACGATAAAGGTCAACGGTAACGTCACAATCATAGTACCGATCCTCGTGGTCCAAGCAGACTATGCCAACAAGCTTGAGCTGTGACAGTGTTGTGGTCTGGCTGACATAAGCGTAGAAACGCTTTTCAAGGTTACTGTGTGTCATTTTAACGGCATCAAGATACAATGATTGTAAGCCTGTAAGTCCTGTGAGAGCCGTTATACTGATATCAGACAGAGAGACGAGTCCTAATGCTAGTGTTAGACATTTCAATGTACGGGCCGAGTCCTTGAGGCTATCAGTCAGCCAAACTGGTTCCTTGTTAATGTGTTAAACTACCAATGTCTCTAGGGAGGTGTACACACTAGAATCTAGGGAAGTCACGAAGTCTGCGATCTTCTGATACCGTAATGACAGTAGTAGTGATTTCACGTTACGTTTATTTGAGTGAACTATTTTTTTTAAATCAGTTAAGTCTTCTTCTGTTGGGCTGTCATCATTAAGCAGAATATCGTTAAGAGGAATTAGACAACTATCATTTCCGTTTCTCACACTTTCTTTTAAGCAATCCACCTGCATAGACTGGTAAGATTTTAAACATTTTTGCGCTTGGTCATTATCTCGAGTATACATGTTTCTCCTACATTGGTGTGTAACATCATGAAGATCAACGATCGTCTGAAGCTCACCGGAAATAGATGTATATAATTCGGGATTCATACCGCAGACAAATATAAAAAGATTTGCCATTTCTAATATGTTTGAAAGAGATGAACAAACATTAAGAATGCTTATTTTTACAAATTCGTTTTGCCATTCAGACGTTATATAAATAGCAGAGAAGAATTCGTGAACAGACTTGTGCTGAAAGAAAACTTGATATCGTTTTACTGCGATTATGCTGCTGTCCTTGGTTTGACACAACAGTCCAACTTTTAAACAGAACTCGATTTCTTGCTTGGTCATGAACAGTTTGGCATATTTCCTATCAAAAATCAAAGACGATTTTTTTTCTCGCTAAAGAAGACACAAAATGCTAGTTTCCCGAGCTTCAAAATCAAGTTGGAAAAAACGTTACATGTCTTGTTCCTTTTCATACAGTTCGGAACTACAGCGTTATCATTAGACTGTACATGTATATCCGGCAAGTTCTTTTTATTCAGACCACGTTCAAGTGTAAACTCAGTAATGTTAC
Source organism: Corbicula japonica (assembly GCA_038501625.1). Lineage (NCBI taxonomy): Eukaryota > Metazoa > Mollusca > Bivalvia > Venerida > Cyrenidae > Corbicula > Corbicula japonica. The sequence goes on from JAZAYU010000831.1 coordinate 57,312, forward strand.
TGTAAACTTCACATTTTGATCTTCCGATGGGAAGACTACCAAAGAACAAATACATTAGCTGAAGCAGAATATACGGAATGAAAATAACATCCCCGATGTTAACCGTCTTGGCTTCTTTATCGAAATCTGCAATGTTTTTCCCTGCTAAGTTCAAGTTTCTTTCATTTAGTATTCTGATCCATTTCGTCTCGAGCAGATTACGTGTTTCGCCATCAAGCATGGATATTTCCACGCGTCTATCTAAATCTTTAGGATTCAGACCTATAGTTCCAATCTTCCAGTCTCTGGATGTCGTTAACACCGTGCAGCTGCCCTGGTGATTGTTGTGCGGTACCTCGGGTTTTCTTGGACAGCGAGCTGGATGAGACCATTCATCCAAGCCGTCCAGGATTACTAAGCAACTCTTTTTGTGCAAAATTCTTTCTATAAACTTTTTTGTGTACTGAGATTTACGATACACACAGGCTGACAACATGCTCATAATCAAGTCATCGAGATTACATGTGAATTCACTTTGATAATCCCTTAAATGAAGCAGGAAAAGAATATCAAAGTATTTCATGGCTGTAAAATCCTCATTGTCGTAGTTCTCTGTCAGTGAGGTCAGAGGTAAGTGACTTTGGCACCACGTCAGGGTAAGCTTCTGTGACAGCGAGGTCTTCCCGAATCCAGCGTTCGCCGTAATGTATATCTTTTTGTATCGAACATCCCCGCTGACAAATAGCTGACTAATTGCAATTTTCTGTTTTTCTTGGCCATCATTTCCCGACATTTTATCGGCCTGTATCTGTGTATTTTTGCCCGGTCCGAAATTGTAAGGCTTGTCATAGGCCCACAAAGGAGGTATGACATACAATTCCTCAACGGGGACAATATGTTCGTCAACTAGAGGGGATACCGGTATCATACATTCGTGTTCTCTATAATACGTCATGAGGTCATCTTTGAGATCTGTAAAACAAAGCATATACTGTTGTATCATAAAATTTTGCGAGAACCAATTTTCGCACTGAAGATACACAATACATTGTGCTGTTGACATAAATTCACGAAGTTTTATTATATTGAGAAGGAAAACTTTCGACTTGTAGCACGGTTTTAAATTTGCGCGCTTCCCCTATTGCGAAATATGGGAAATCTAAACCCGCGCGAAATAAAATGATAGTACAGTTTGTAAATATCTCAACGAACTGATGTGTACACGTTTTTGACGCCGTTGAATTACTAAACAAAAGCGCCAGATCTACCGGAAAAACACGTATTTTGGGACTAGTTAACTGACTACACAAAACACCTAATCTACCGGATGATTTGAAGCAACTAGCATAGCCTGACCACATCAAATGTGACTATTTTGATCAGGTTAGTGGTGAGAAGTCACTCCTTTTCATTCCGATAAACACTTAAAATATTTTTTTTTCAGTAGCATGTAGTTTTAATTGTACCTGGTCACGTTTCATTGAGAAAATTTTATACGAAATTTTATTATACTAAACTCTAATAGAACTGTCATCAGAGTAAATACGATGTAATATTCTTAAACAGTTCATGCACGAGTTAATATATTTCAAACAAAATGGAGTAAAAATTCACTCACAACAGAACAACAGATGCTACCATGTAATGATTAGTAAAAAATATCGGCGAAATTCGCTTCTAGGCATTACATAGTGGAAGAACTAAAATTTATCATAACTGACACGTTAACGCCTTCTACCCATAACTGTGAAGAATCAGCTTTAAAGGATTTGCACTTTATTTTACATAAAATCAGTTCAAAAACTTTCTTGATTAAGATATACGTATGCTCATGGCCCTGCATACATAGCTGGATAATGCAATACATTCCCCGTACACATACATGTTACAGCTGAGTTGTACTGATGCCAGCACATGTGAAACAGACAGTGTAGACCCAGATAAGATTTCACATCAATACAGTTCGATCAGGCTCTACAGCTTGCTGTAGTCGCCGATATCTAGAATCGAATCAAAATGGTTTGTTATACTACAACCTATAAGTAGTGATTTCTTACTCAAATGCGAAACAAGTCGTGTAATTTTACTTTGGCGCGATAAACACCTGTTAAGATACCAGTTAATGGTTTACATAATGCTCATAATGACATTTGAATAACATTTGATTACAGAAAAAGCCTTTTGTTTGGAAGCCGTGCAATTGTTTGCACATGTACGAGGGCTGTTCAAACATTATGTATTTTTTAAAAAATAGTTTAAAAAAACAATACAAACTATAAAAGAAAACAAGGCTGTTGGCTAAATACAACGGTTGGCAATGAAATTAATTTTAAGATTATAGAACTCAAATTAAAGAGACCACTATCAGATCTCGGATTTCATATAAATTACAGAAACGCTAAAAAAACAATCAAAAGCTTCAGGTTTGACACTGGACTCCTATCTTAGTTTACTAGTACTTGATAAGCAAATCCCAGCCTCAGGCTACTTCACCTTTGCTTTCTGAATAACAAAATAAAGCATCGACAGGTCAATTGTATCACTTCATATCATAACAGCATGTTTTTCCTTACTTATAAAAATACACTTACTATGTAAACGTTTTAGTCATTTGTTAAAGAAAGCGAAATATGCGTCTCGGGAATATCAATATTCAGTAAAACAGCCTGCCTACAAAAATACAGCATGTGCATATACATGGATAAATTTTAAATCAGGACATCACAAACAGGGTTAAAGACAGGTATTCCACTGGCGTGCAACCTATGTAATACCCAATAAAGCTGTAGTAGTAAGGTTATGCGATGACATATTATTTAGAAAATAAACAACTGGTTTGAATCCCCAGTGAAAAAATGATTTGCCACTGACCGTTCATTAGGCGGTGAACTTTCTGGTTCTCATTTTCGTTTATCGTTTTGGTCTTTGAAATTGATCATGACATTTATAAATCACGCTCATTTTGCCTCTGATTCTGCTTTGTTGTGTTGGGAGGCTGTATTTTCTGGATGTGATCATTCCTAATAATTACAGTAGTGTCCAAATTAAAAGTGTATTACATGTACATACCAAATCAATATTATCTCCTTTTTAATAATATTAGAGCGGTCTCGGTATAGTCTTTTTCACAGTACATAATTTGAATATGAACGTTCAAAATTTTGTTTCTATGCCATGACGGCTATGTCTGCTTGATAAATATAAGAAGTTTTAATTTGTTAGTTTCTAAAACTAGATATCTAAATGGTTTACCTCTGTACAGCATTTCATCTTCTGAAGCCATTTTGAGTTTATTTGATGTTTTGCTGTAGATTTGATGTTTCCTCTCCTTTTCTATATGGTCCCTTCGGCTCGTTGTTGCTCCTAAATCAAAATGACCATGATGCTTTTTTTCAACAAAAGCTTAAAACATAGTCTACAACAGGCAACACATTATATAAAAATTTCAGTAAAGACGGCTTCGCATTTGTTTTGAAATCAAAGAATCAAACATAAAAGCATCAAGGCTGTTTACTTAATTAGTTAAAAAAGCACGTTTTACGGCCGCCACACAGCACAGACAAAACTACTGTGATTATAAAAAAGCAACATATGCATATCAGGAATCGCCACACTCAAAAAACACAGCCTCCCCACGCAGCGAAAAAGACAATGTGGTATATAAGAGTATTTGGGTGAGTGGGGAGGGGTGTGAAAAATGACTGTAAAATACAATCCCTGAGGGATGAAACGATAACAGCATTGAGTGAACATAATGAAATGTATTTAGCAGGAGGTAAAGCTTTATATATTACTTTTAATGATATTTTGAAGGCCAGAAAGTTCAAGGACATTTTTTTTGGTGAAGCCATCTTACAAAGGCACTGTCATGACTGTTCCTTAAATTGTGATTAAATTGTGAGAGAATTAGCCGACATAGAACTATGACTTATACATCAAAATAACCACAACTAAATTGCCTAAAAGGCAAAACAAAAGAAGACTGACCAAAACTGATAGAATAAAATTACAGATTGATAAAAACATGGCAATTTTTAGATGCTAACATCTTACATGCACAAATGGGCTAATTTTTGACACTTTCAAGTGCTCTCACAACATTTGTTATGAGTCTTACTTTAAAAGGCAGAAACTGCATCTGCAATAGGTTGTTAGGTAAGACATAATTTAAAAGTGAAAATTTTTAATGAAAGACACTTCTTTCAATAAAATCATGTCACTTACATGATTTTTTGTTAAATTGATCCATTTACTGTGCAGTAGGCAAGGAGTGTGTTTTAATTATTGTTTAGTCTGTGCTGATGGATATACATGCTTGATGATCAGAAATCCTAATAATCTGAATGCCTGCGTCTAGGCCATTTCGGATTCTAAATAAAAACTTAAATGGCTTTGTTGCTGGTGTTAAATTTCAACTGACTGACGAGAAAAAGGAAACAACATAAACAACAACACAGAATATTCGTTTGAAGTTGTGTGTATATTTGGACAAGGAAATTCAGCAAATAGCTTTATTTCAATAACTGGATTTTGCAAGCCTACTACCAGAAAACCATCTGTTTAAGGATGACAGCAGGTTTGTCGGCTGTACCCAATGGTTTTTGCAATCTTTTTTTCAAATTCTAAAGACACCCCTCATATGTTTTTGATATTTCGGTTTTCTTTGCACATTATAAAACCAAAATCAGTTAAAACAAAATGGCTGACTTTTTTACAAAATATTGTGTCACTGACGGATGTATTCATACGCCAACAAGATGTCAATTATTTCACAAAATTAGCAAACATTGTTTATTTATGCAATAATAAGCTCATAAGCGCATGTGCAAATGACTAAGGGTTGACAGGGGGTGGGGCGGCTGGTCAAGCGCCGGTGTTTCTGACTTTTCTTAACGTATGTAATATTAAGATAGTAATCACATTAATCACAATTGTTCGTAAAAAAAGTTATATTGAAGTGCATTTTACCGATGTTTTGATATTTTATGTGTTACCAAAGACAGTGCAGTGACGACTAAAGACAGACCTTATCACTGAATTAATTGATATCTAAAGAGTTCTCATTTTCGTTACTAAAACTCCGATGAAATACACAACTGTTCTTTTAGAAAACTAAAAACCTCGAATTTGAAAACACACAAAACGCTTTTTTCTGAAGACACGAAATGGCGCATGGATTAGATGCTCGCTTTACACGCGAATAGTAAAAAAGTGAAAAATATTCATATCACAAATGGTCACGCTCAGAAAACACAGACCTCTCCAAAAGTCAAAAGAAAGCATGGTTTTTTAAAAAGATTAATTTAAAAAAGACACCAGAAACAATTTACAATGAGCAAGAAAATCATTTACATTAAATAATGGGAATTCTTAAAGTTCTTTCCAATCTATATAAGACAGCAATAAGTAAAATGTCGCTGAGTTACTTAACAGCATCAGCGTCATCGCACATTATTTCCCATTTTCATATTAAGACCTTAATATCTTTATCTACGCCGTTTATCTTTTGATATCTTTGTCTAACTTGAACCGTATGAATTGATGTGTAAAATATTTTTGTATCTCAATTATTAACCATTGTTGGATATTTAATGAACTATTCAGTAAGTATTAAGATTTCATTGTTCACTGACTTACCATTTTTGTTCAAGCATATTTTGGCACGGTATGTTTTGACCTGGCAATGGTCTTGAGAAGTTAAAATATGTTTGTAACGAACTTATTTAAACTAGTTTGATTTCCTTTTAATAGCATAATCTTGTTATATATTTCACAAATGCCGCATTACTTCTTTTTCTTTACAATACAATTCAAAACCATCTCCATTTTTGAAGGCATTGTTAATGAATACAGTTGGTAATTAAAACTTCTAACAACACAGTGTGTCATTGACATTTTTGCAATTTCTGGAAAAGTAAGAATGAAGACTCTTGTGTTTTATAGTAGTGTTTTAGTCACTAAGTTCGTCACTGTTATGTCAACTGATCAAGACATAAGAATGATATGTATATAACTAGAATTATAAAAAAGGTTTCCAGATTACAAAGGAAATAAGACAGGGAAAGAAAAGAAAGACTTAAGAACGTTATAGGGTGAAATAGATGAAAAGGAATCTTTGAAAGCCCCGAACAAGACAAATATAAAATTATTGGCGACTCAGTTTGATTGAGTCTGTTCATGGGCAACAATGAAAATGCATATAACTGCCCACGCCGCTTATGCTAAGTCCCCACTGCCGATCCGATCAACTCGATCAAGCCCGATCAAGCAATCGGGTACTGGTCTGGCTCGGTCGGTATGAGTGATTGGGAGCGGTCAGGAAGGTCTACCTTGGTCGGCATCACTCGGGCTTCCTACCCGAATGTTTTTGACATGTCAAAATATTCGAGTAGCGATCGAGTAGCCAAGCGGTCGAGAATCGCTCGGGAAGCGATCGTGTATTGTTCGAGTAGAAGATCGAGTTGAACGAAACGCAATCGTGTAGTGTTCTAGTGTGGTCGAATTGACATCTTTTACCCGATCTGTACCCGATTATCTCGACTTCTACTCGAGTATTATCCGATCGCAACCCGATCAACTCGACATACGTTCAAATCGATGTCCAGATTAACTAGACTGCTACACGACCACACAAGACCACATCCTGATTGTTGTTCGACATTACACGATGAAATGCATCATTTATAAATTATGTAAAAATCTGAAAAACATTAAAGAAAACGGAACAGTGTTAGAAATGAAATTAAACTAAAAAATGCAAACAAATATATTGGGGGAAAAAAGATAAAGATCTATAGGCTTTAAAAGTTTCGGTACACGACCTTCTACGACCAGAGAACGACCATGTCGATCTGGTAGGGTGAAGGTCTGGCAGCCATAGTGCATATATCCAGTCGGTCGAGCTGAGGTCTTGTAAAGGTTGGGATGATCAAGCGGAAATCGGTAAGATGGTCGGGTTGACGTCGTGAAGGAGTCGCGAAAAATCGTGTGGGGGTCGTGTGTGATCGACTAGAGGTTGCGAAGCCTTTAAATCGAGCTTGGTCGGGTTAAATTTAGGGGACCGGGATGATCGAGTTTTTCGGATCGGCGGTGGGAACTTAGCATTTACCCAAAATTTAGCGCAACTCGATATTTACACATGTAAACAGTACAATTTAGATCAATCCCAACCGATGGAATATATATGGTGGTGGGGAGGCTGTGTCTGCTGGATGTTGTCATTTCTGGTAAGCTTAATTCACTATTTTAAAACAAAATAACAAGATGGTGTTCTGCATTTATAAATTATCCAGAAAAAAATAGTGGAATGCTGTCACAAATTGATGGGAGGAGACTTTGAAAAAAGAAGGTTTTGAAGATAGAAGGTAATGTTTTTGAAATTAATAATATTAACATGTATTTTCATTAAACAATATTGATCAAGTTTATTAATATTCCTATTGCATAATAAATTACTCTAAATTTACTTCATACAATGGTTGTGCTTTTAGGATGTTTCATTACATTAGAATTTAGACCCCCCTATCTGGGATATATTTTAAAATAAAAGTGTTCTCCTAATCAGATCCCTATGCCGTCATTTTGGTTTTGACATTTGGTCGGCAGGAAGCCTTTGATAATTCACTTTAGTCATTGTCTCAATTCTTTCCACAGCACTTTTTGAGATTTTCAGATCACATGTACTTCATAGTATTTCTTTAAAATGTCATTCTTCTTAATCTAAAAAGCATTTGAACACAACTTTTAAAGCTTGTCGTACATCTTCTTATCAGAAATTTAGATCTATGATCTCGGCTGTATGTTGTTCTATCAGCTTTGTTGTTCTATCAGTACCCGCCCTTTGGCTTTGCAATGCTATTAAATTCTTATGTTTATATGTTTGTATGCTTTTGCATGCAACATTGTTGAGCTGATGGGTGGGTTGGAGTTATTTCACCAAGACAATTTGTACATGTTTTGTGATACGAGAACCTGTTGGGGCAAGTGTGAGGTTGGTGCACCCTAGAACCTGGTTTAAACCCCCAGTGGCAATTTGTTTTGCCACTGACCGTTCCAAGGCGGTATCCCCAAAGGTTCTCTTGTTTATTAATTGTTTGTGGCGTCCTATTTGAATTGACATACATATATAAAACATGCGCTCTCTCTATCTTCCTCTCTTCTTTATCGCTGCGTGGGGAGGCTGTGTTTTTTGAGTGTAGCGATTCCTGATATGCATATGTTGCTTTTTTATCCTAAATTGATGTTTCTTTCTTATGCGTTCAGTGAGAAAGGGGGCATTCTCATTCATTTCCCGATCTTTGGCTTTTAATTATGACATCTCATTTTAGTATCAATTCTAACAACTCTTCCTAAATCTCTGTTTTCAATACCTGTTATGTTTCTTCCATAGGGGGCCATGACGGTGTTGGGATGGTGTGTGGTGCCTTTTAGAACTACAATATATGACTTATATAATATAACATTAACAAGGGATGGAACTCTACACATACAATTTTCTACCATGTCCCCATTTCTTACGTGTATAATCATGGCAGCTCCCAGCAACAATTGAACATAATTTACGAATTTCGGTGCAAACTATCCGAGGTCGCTAAGTGATTAGCGACCTCATTTATCGGTACACGATAAGTTTTTGTGCAGGCTATACACTCAAAAAAGTTCTAATTGGTCACTTTTTGTCCGTAATTTTTTATGAGAAAGATATTGAATTCACTCTTTAGTTTTAATCATGTGCCAACAACAGTCTTCAATTTAAGCTTTAATCTTGTAATAATTAATTTTGGAACAGTTTGGCAAGAGTTATCCTTAATTTTGCTCAAAATGCATTTCTTGCATAAAAAGGTTATTAATAAGAAAACGAAATTTGCTCTTAATTCCATGTTTTGTTATAATAGAACCACTCATTAGTAGGAAAAACAGAAAACATGATACATCAATACCACATTTGATTAAATAAACCCCTTGCAAAGTATCAAATTTTAAAATTACCTCCCTTTCAATTAAAAACTGTTCTAATTTTGACCCTGCTGTGTAAGTAAATGGTACTGAATTCATTTAAGAAAACAATCAATAAAGATTAATAAGACATTGGATGATTGCTTTCAATACAAAACAGTTCTTTCCACAACCTCTCTTGACGTAGGGAAGAAACGAAAGTAGCATACATTGTAAACATATGCAATTAATGACCAATTAGAACTTTGGTTGAGTGTATAGGACTTTTAGCCTTTATCTCCGATTTCCGCATGCTCGAACGTTTTACAGGTGTAAATCGTTGTTGCGACATCGTGTTGGACTAAAGAGAAAGCGCATTGTTTGTGTCACTCTAGTGAGATTTTTAGAAAAACGGTTTGGATTTGACAATTGATGTAAATGTTTATGGAAAGAGATACAATGTATATAGTAGAGATAATTATTATCCAACAATATTGACCTGGCACTTCATTAATTTTCGTAAAGGTCATTGAATAAACACGGGTATTAGCGAAAACACCGATATATTATTCAATTTACATATCAGTGATGTGTGGAGAATTGGAATAGATGCCGGACTACCGATCGTAACATTTACGAAAATTAACGAATATGGGGTCAAATGCAAGAGTGCCAGGTCAATATTGTTGGACTATACCTGCATGTGTCGATAAATTCATGCCACTTGTATCCAAAATATTGATAAAAAAATGGAGACATGGAAGAAAATTGAATGTGTAGAGTGCTTTCCCTTGTTAATGTGTGAAATTATATCAGTCATATATGATAGATTTTAGTTCTAAAAGGCACCCCACACCATCCAAACATCGTCCCGGCCCCCTATGGTTTCTTCTAAAATAACGATATTGTTGCACTCATTTTTGAAACCGTCGCCTTCCTTAAGCAGAATTTATAATTGTTGAGTTATTTCACTAAGACAATTTGTACTTGTTTTGTGATACGAGAACCTGTTGGGGCAAGTGTGAGGTTGGTGCACCCTAGAACCTGGTTTAAACCCCCAGTGGCAATTTGTTTTGCCACTGACCGTTCCAAGGCGGTATCCCCAAAGGTTCTCTTGTTTATTAATTGTTTGTGGCGTCCTATTTGAATTGACATACATATATAAACCATGCGCTCTCTCTCTCTTCCTCCCTTCTTTTTTCGCTGCGTGGGGAGGCTGTGTTTTTTGAGTGTGGCGATTCCTGATATGCATATGTTGCTTTTTTATTATAATATTAAACAAAAGAATATCTTTAAAGGAAAAGAACGTGTTACCTGCTTAAGTGCTTCTAAGGTGACATTTAGCTACCACTACACGATATATTCTTCACTATTTCATATCTTTTCTATATGATCTTAACTAACTCTATGTTGAATATAGTGTTCTGCTAAAGCTCTAACTGTCTACCTGTGAGATTTTTTTGTGTTTTACAAAATCCGTTTCGTGTTTCTCTTGCGGCTAGCTGTCTCTGAGATTTTATATTGCGCGATACCTAATTTAGGGATTGTACATTATAGTATGTCTGCTAATAGTGATTGAAAGCATTTGAAAGCATTTGAACGATGTACGTTCCTTTAAATTTGCTTGTTTAAACGTTATTAACCTAAAGTTACAGAAATCTCCAATCTATCATGTATCGGTAAGTGTTTTTATCAATGTGTAAACACTTTACATATCTTCAGACCTTGTACGACAATTGTATTTATCATGTCCAATTTTAAAATTATTTTAGATTTTAACACTGGGTCATTTTCCTAAACTGTCGAAGATTATGGGGGATAAGGCATGAGGAAACCACGACGATTACTTGTAAAACAGCTGAAAAAGTATTCATTGATTCAGAAGTTATGCAATTGAGGTCCGATACTAAATCTGTAAGTACTAGATTATCAGTTTGCAAATATTAAAAACTGAGAAATGAAAAATAGAGAAAAAATTAATCAAGATGAATTAATATTACAAAAGCACATTGATTGATTGTCTCTCATTGATCAGCGTAAAATACAATTTATTTTGAAAGAGAACACCATAAAACAATATGCATTTTGAATCAAAATAACAATTTTTGTTGATTAGAACACGGAAAAAAAGTTAAGTTGATTGGCTGCTTTTTGGTTGATTGGTTTGTTCGTTAGTGGGTTGTTTCGTTTTTTCTCTTATTTGTTCGTTCATTTATTGTAAATTTATTAATATAATGCATTATTTCATTTACTATCGGCACAACATTCATAAGGAACTAGCCGTAAAGAAAGTCTTAGGATTTCGTGTAAGCTCATGTCGTTTAGTTATAATGAGTCCATATTACTGATGATTGGGTTTGCAATGTTGATATCATGTATGAGCAACCCACATCTCTGAAACCTCTTTCTACGGATGACGTGCACACCTGCATCTAAACGATTATTTCGTTAACTTTTAAAATTATGTAATATATATAGATATAATATATATAGATTAAGAAACTTCTGTGTTGCAGAATCTGAAAAAGATGTTCGAAGAATTCTTTCGCAATGGTGGATACCATAACCGTCCAGGGTTAACTGTTAACCACAGTTCGTGATATCAAGGTATAACATAAGCGTATATTATCAATGTAAATATATGCAAAACACAGACGGTTCGGAAAAAGGTATAATTTAATGAAAGCCTACGAGCGGATTGATATCGTTTCAAAGTCTGTGTTTTGATTCTGTCGTTTTGCACGATAGGTTAAACGCCATTTATATAACTGAACAATGCTGGGAAGATATGGCATCTACGAGAATTGAAACCTTAAAGGTCAATGTCAAGGCTAGTGTTATAAATATATAAACTGATTTAAAATAGATGCACAGTCGAACTTAGATAATTCGAACACGATGGGACAAAAAAAATCGATTTATCGGCAGTTCGAAGTTCTGAACGACAAAAGTGGATGCTATATGTTTATGTTGTCTAAGTATCATTATTTATAAAAAAAAAATTCTCATACTGGAAATAAACATTTAAAAAAGCAAACATTGAAAACCAAATATTTTTAATTATTTTTCAAATATAGTTAAGCATGTTCATATATTTTCATTTGCGTATCTCAAATATTGTTTTGAAAAAAGGTGAAATATGCATATCAGGAATCGCCACATTCAGAAAAAACAGCCTCCCCACACAGTCAAGAAGAAGAGAGGGGGAGAGAGCATGGTTAATAAAATAATCAGTTTAAAAAAAGACACCACTAACAATAAACAAAAATGAGAACCCGAGGGGTAACCGCCTTGGAACGGTCAGTGGCAAATCAAATTGCCACTGGGGGTTTAAACCAGGTTCTAGGGTGCACCAACCTCACACTTGCCCCAACAGGTTCTCATATCACAAAACAAGTACAAGTTGTCTTGGTGAAAAGACTCCAACCCACTTATCTGCTTAACAATGTTGCATGCAAAAGCACACAAACATATAAAACATAAGAAGCTAAGAGCATTGCAAAGCCGAAAGGGGTACTCAATGATCTTACCGAGACCAGAGCTCCTGGAGTAAAATCAGCAAGAACACGATGACAGGGATAAAAGAAACAAATCGAGTTTCTAGGTTCTTTTAAGAAAAGATTTCCCCAATAACCTTCATAAACTCTTAAACCCCTGCCACCGTCGTGCAACCAAAGAGGTAAGCATAATGATCAACTGTAGAAGGGTTAATCACCAGGCCTGCAGAGCGCTGTAAAATATCATGTTGGTAACCTTTCTTTTTAAATTTACAGATGGTTTTTACGAATAACCGGGAGAAATTAACACTGCCTTTAATCTTTTTAAGTTTATAAATTAAATCTCCATAAAAAACTGGTTGTGAAATACCTTGTTGCAAAAGTGATTTTAAACTGCATTTGTATTTATGAATTAAATCTGGGTATCGGCGATAAAACTTGCAAAAGGTTTTCCTTAATTTGTGATACCGATAACCTTGTTTTAAGAGTTTTTCTGTAATGCAAAGATTACGTTCATTGAAATCATTAACATTGTTGCAAGCTCTTGAAAAGCGAACAAGCTGTGAGATATAAACCCCATAAGATGTTGCACGGGGAACATCGCCGTCTAAAAACGGAAAATTTACTATATTAAAATTAAAATCATCTCTTTTATCATAAATTTTAGTAGTGACATAACCATTTTCAATGGACAGATTTAGATCGAGAAAGTTTGCTTGCTTTTCTGAAGTGTTCGCTTTGTTAAGTTGTAGTTCTTTGGGATAAATCTTATTAACCAGTAATGGAAAATGGTTATTGTCTATATTTAATAAATCATCAAGGTACCTCGAGGTGTTGTTAAAAGCTGTAATTATATCATCTTGATGTTCAGTAGAAAGAGATAACATAAAGTCTCTTTCATAACAGTATAAAAACAGATCAGCAACAAGGGGTGCACAATTAGTACCCATTGGGATGCCTATTACTTGTTTATAAATAGAGGTACCGAATCTAACATAAATATTATCCAGTAAGAAAGTTAGCGACTCTATAAGGTCTTGACAAGTCCATAATGTATAATTATCATAAGAACCATCTGTAAAAAATGCCCTATGTTCATTACAAGCGATGAAGGTTTTATTTTCTCTAGCAAACGTTTTTTCAATGAGACTGGTTAGTTGGTCTCTTATTAAATTATGAGGGAGCGAAGTGTATAATGTTGAGAAATCATAAGTAGACAAACAGAACGCCCGAAAATTATTTGATTTAAGCTTTTTCAAAACGTCATTTGAATTTTTAATCGACCAAAATAAATTTTTGCCAGAAGTTTCAAAAACCTTATCACAATACCTAATTACGTGTTCTTTTATAGCTGTAAGACAAGATGTTAAGAGCACGGATAATTTAGTAGTAGTGCAAGAACTAGAGTTAGCAATAAATCTTGCTTTATACGGTGTTTTATGCATTTTAGGTAACCAATACATAGTAGGTACGTTGTCTTGTTTCGGCTCAATACTGATTCTAAATTTTGTAATTTGTAGAGTGTGTGCAGTAACAATATCACTCTCAGATGAAGAAGTCAGTATATAAGCATTAGTGCTGTTCAGTTCTTCAGTTTGAATATTAATATAGTGTATTCGTCACACTATAATTACATTATTAGAAGCCTTATCAGCAGGTGTTAAAACAAATCTGTTATGAAAGTCTTGAATTCCTTATTTCAAATGACGAAAGTTAAAACGAGGTCGGGGTGGTAATAAAGCAATGTTTCTTTCATAAAATGATATACGGGTGTCAATTATTTTGAATATGTGCTTTTTCCAGTTAGAAAGTGCATTAGGCTCGGCATGTTCTCTTTTGCACCATTATTGCAAAATAAGTTCAAAGACTCAGCAATTTCTGCACGGCATGCATTAAAGTCAATTTTGGATGATATTCTATATTTGGGACCTTTAGAAATTAAATTACGAATTCTAGAGTCTTTGATTAAATTAAGATCACCGGTAACAATATGACTGGCAGGCTTATAGCAATATTTAGAAGTTAAACACTCTCAAGATTTTGGTGTATTTTCAATGATCTGTAAATCCGATGTAATTTTATTGTAATTAAAAATTAAATTTCTAGTTGGTTTGTTGTATTTATAACAAACCATAGGCGAATCAGTATTCTTAAAATAAATAGGAACAGCCGATTGAACTCTTTTATCTTTAAATATACTAGGAAGGTCAATAAAATCTATTCCTTTATTTAAAAAAGATATTTTAAGGAAATGTCTTTGATGGTCCGATTCCAAGTCAATATGCGGCCTGAGAACATGCCGAGTATAACACTGAATAAGACTAGCAACCTCGTAAAATGGATGGGTTCTTATGACGATGTCGTCGGCTTCCTCATCCAGTTTCTGCAGACTTGATATAGAAAGAGAAGCCAACCTAGATAGCATAGCGTGTCTGCCAGATTGTTTTAAAATAATATGTAGGTCATGAATAGAACAACGAATACGTGATTTTCTTTTTATGTTTCCATTAGTTCTGCTTCCGTGCGACCTCGAATTTCTTTTACGTATTTCAAGTAATTGAAAGACGTCATAATCAGGATTTTTAGAAATGTTGCCTTCTTGATAAATATTATCATTTAAACCAAGTGGGTAAGGAGTTTGTAATTTTTTAATCCATTTCTGCTCCGAAACGAGCCTGGCCCTGATTTTAAATGCTCTTGAAGCAGTGCTGTCAAATGTAAGTTTTTCTACTGGTTGAACGGAAATATTTTGTAAACGGTGTCCTGAATGCTTAAAGTGTTGGTATAAAAATGTTTTAAATTTGCTGTTGTTTCGAATTTTAGAACAATGTTGTCCAAAACGTGTTTTTAAAGGGCGACCTGTTTGTTCCACATATTGAATACCACAGTTATTAGAATTTCAAGTTAAAACGTAAACAATATTATCAGTTCGTCAGTCTATATCATTATTAATGTTAACTGAGAAAGTTCTGCCGTTAACTGTGGATTTAATGATAGAATTACAATTCAAATAATCACAGCATCTGCACCTCTTAGAATTGCACTTGAAAATAGAAGGATAAGGTCTGCGTCTTCCGTCATTCAATTTATTTCTGGTAGAAATATCATACTTTCGAACAATAGGCGATTTTAAAGGTGAAAGAGTAATTTTTAAATTGTTTTTAAATAAATTAGTACAATGAACCGTCTGCAGACCTTTCATATTGATAGAGCTTGCCGAAGATAAATTAATACGTGATAAACGAACCGAAGGCTGCAGACTTTTAAAAGATTTAATTTTATGCGGTGTTTGGACAGAAGACGCAGAAGATAGCCTTATTGGAGAAAGATTGATTTTCAATATTTTATTTTGAAGACATAAAATGTGAAAGTACACAGACAAAGATGAGCAAAATCTGTGGTATCCGTGGCACAGTTGTTTCATGCTGAAAGGCAATTATTAACATTCGTTTTGGTTTATTCCTTTCGAAACTTAAGTAAACAGCATTGATAATTTCGAGTTTTATTCTTTAATTTTAAACAAATGCGAAAATTAACCGTCCTTACTGAAAACTTAATAATATGTTGCCTGGCTCAGTTTATGTTATATTAAGCATTTGTTAATAAAAAAAACAATGTTAATTTTGTAGAAGAAGCAACAACGCGCCAAAGGATCTTTATTAAGGAAGAAGAAACATCACATCTACAGCAAAGACTTCTCCAAGACTTAACAATGGCTTCAGACGATGAAATGCTGTACAGAGGTAAACCATTTAGATGTCTAGTGAAATAAAAAAATCAAACATTTCTAAATTCAATTAGCAGACATTGCAGTAAGGACACAGAAACAAATTGGAACGTTCACTTTCCAACTGTGAACTATACAAAAATGATAATTCACCAATATTTAAACACGGCAGTTATACTGTTTTGATATGAAATACACTTTCTTAAATTAAGTGTTTCCGTTACTGGAAGTAGGATATCAGCACCTGGCTTTACAACAGCTTTATCGCGTACCTTTCACAATGGCTGGATTATTCAATTAACTTTTGAACATTCGCTAAGTCATGGGTACGTTCATCTTCAAAAAACTAAATCGTTTGCACAATAGTCTGGGCAGATGGATAATGTGCTGATGGGATATTATAAAATCCACACAATCTTTATGTCTGTTCTATGAATTATAAACTTACAAAATCTTACATTTCCGTGCATTTAGGTTGGAC
Source organism: Corbicula japonica (assembly GCA_038501625.1). NCBI lineage: Eukaryota > Metazoa > Mollusca > Bivalvia > Venerida > Cyrenidae > Corbicula > Corbicula japonica. The sequence goes on from JAZAYU010000831.1 coordinate 73,930, forward strand.
GAAATACTAGGATAAAAATTGAAATAGGTTTAAAGTTATTGCATAGGACAGAACAAAAAAGAAAATAAATCAATAATTTAAACACCATTGAAACTGTTGAGTATACACACGTTTTGTATTAGGTTCAAAATATTGACAAATCAATGAGAGAATAGTGTAAAACCTGATCGAACAACATGGATGTGAAATCCGATCTGAGTCTATCCTCATTGTTCTAGATGTATGTGACATTAAACGAAGTCATACTGCATTCTCGAGTTTCGTATCAGTCACGCAATCCGGCATATGTGCATAAAAATGACGTTTTGAACTTTAAGTCACACGAAGAGAACATCGTATAAGACCAGCTGAACGACATTATGAATAATAGTGTTTAGTGATCACACATTTGTGCCATGTTTATCAAAGCGAAAAATGATTGTCATGATTAATCACCTTTGACATAAAACTACTTTATTTTAACATAGTTTAAATGTAATACACACTGAATATTCCTGTAATAATTAGTCGAACATGATGTCGTCAGGCTATGCACGTTGTAATATAGTTTTGTGTAATCAACAGGCATCGATATGCGTGTGAACGGGATTCAAAATGTATGCACAACCGGTAAATCAGGCAACATTCACACTGTCTGGTATCATTTTTTGGGCTTACTACACGCCTTACCAGCACGTTCATCGATAAAAAGAAAATTTCAAAATCTCAATAACGGCAATATGCCGTTCAATGAAACTTTGCATAAATGAGTGTTACTTATGAATCTTTCATTTGCACATGGTAAGACAGGTTGGAACAGTAAAGAAAAATAGCGAGATCTTAACATTTTCCTAAAATTCTATTTACATAAATTCACAAAAACTATATGAAGATAGATGCGATTTCTTGGTGACTGGAAATTTAAACTCACCAGTCGGACTTTTAAATGATTTTGTAGAAGATGAATATTTATTTAACCTTGATTTTATGCCACCGGACTATGTAACAGATACTAACATTCCATGATGCTCGCAAGATAAAGTTGTTAATGATAATGGTATATTGCTCATTTACTTTTGAAAACAGACGGGTTAAAGAATACTGAATGGTAGACTAGGCATTGATAAATTATTCGGAAACTTTAAATGTATAAAACACAATGGGAGTAGCGTAGTCGATTATGTTCTTTGTAAAAAGGATTTAATGCAATTTTTTTACCGTTTTTATATTGATATACCTAACATTTAATCGGATCATTATGCTATGAATTTTTCATTACGATCCGCTGTAGATAATAGATGTACGTTAAATGACAATAATTTAAGTCAAGAATCGGAATCCAAGAAGATTGACTTTAGTTATAAATGGAATCCCGATTTGAAACAGAATTTATTTCAAAATTAAACGATAGGGATTTTCAACATAAATGTCAGGAGTTAACAAACGAATTGTTGAATATAGATAATAACGAAAGCATAAACGAAAATTTGTCGGAATTTAATCTTGTGTTTAATAATATATGTCAACCATTATTTCGAAAAGATACGGAGGTTAATCGTTAGAAAATTAGTAATAAAAATAAATGGTACGATAACGAATGTAAGCAAAAACAACAAACATTTTATAAAAACACTAAATACATTTAGCTAAGATAAATGAGATATAAATCGAATAGAGTTGACCCGATCTAGAAGTGATTACAAAACTCTAATAAGAGAAAAGAAACTTAACCATGTTATTGAACAAACAAAAAACACCAGAATCTTTAAGAAGCAAAAATGCTAAATGATAATACTTGAAACTGTTAAAAAGTTTGTCGTCACAAAATAATGTTAATAAGGTCTCTTCTGAAGAATTTGCAAATTATTATAAATCTATTAATAATCCAGATTCAATATTTTTTCAACCGAACGAAGATGTTATTTATTTAAATGAACGTTATTTAAACGGTGAATTTCAGATTATGTTTCAAGAATTAGATTACCCTATTTCTGACAGCGAAATTTTTAAAACATGCAAGGAACTACGAAATGATAGGGCCGGGGCCGAGATTATTATTTAAATGAGTTTTTCAAATATGGAATCTCCAGTTTTATGTCATATCTGCAGACTCTTTTTAATAAGTTACTAAACAATGGTTTCTTCACATCTTCACATGGTCGGAAGGCTTTATTATACCTTTATTTAAGAAAGGAAACCTAAATTTGCCAGAAAATTATAGATTGATTACTCTTTTAAGTACCATTGGTAAATTTTTTACAAGAATTCTTAATAATAGATTAAATCGTTGTGCTGAACAGTATCAAGTCCACATTGAATCTCGAGCTAAATTTCGGTCACACATGGGAACAATTGACAATGTATTCGTATTACATGAATTTATTAATCATATTTTAAATAAAAACAGGAAGATATAAGCCTGTTTTGTAGATTTTAAAAAAGCTTTTGACTTACTACTACGCGAAAATATTTGGCTAAAATTAATTACAAGGGGAAAATTTCTAAATGTCCTGAGGTCAATGTACCAAAGTATAGAGTTAAAACACAAAATGTATTGTGATAGCTTCTAATGCTCATTAGGGGTCCGTTAGGGTGATGGTTTATCCGCTTTCCTTTTTTCTATATAATTGAATGACCTTGAAGAAACACTATGTCGTGAAAAAAGTAATATATGCATATCAGGAATCGCCACACTAAAAAAACACAGCCTCCCCACAAAGCGAAAAAGAAGAGAGGAAGAGAGAGAGCATGTTTTATATAAGTATGTCAATTCAAATAGGACGCCACAAACAATTAACGAAGAAGAGAACCTTTGGGGATACCGCCTTGGAACGGTCAGTGGCAAAACAAATTGCCACTGGGGGTTTAAACCAGGTTCTAGGGTGCACCAACCTCACACTTGCCCCAACAGGTTCTCGTATCACAAAACAAGTACAAATTGTCTTGGTGAAATAACTCCAACCCACCCATCAGCTCAACAATGTTGCATGCAAAAGCATACAAACATATAAACATAAGAATTTAATAGCATTGCAAAGCCAAAGGGCAGGTACTCAGTAAAGGCTTTAAAGGTATAAGTACGGACATGCTGAAACTTTTCTTACTTTTATATGCGGATATTGTTATTGTATCAAATAGCTTAGAAGATTTACAAAAAGTCTGAATATTCTTTTAGATACTTGTGAAAGATGGAAACTTAGAGTTAAAGTTAATAAAACTAAAGTTATGATTTTCAGAAAAGGGGGCAGGATTGCGCGAAATAAAAGATTATTTTACAATGGTTTAGAAATCGAAATCGTTAACAAATTCACGTATCTTGGAATCGTATTCACAAGTGCAGGATCTTATGAACAAACATCCGAAGCGTTATCTGATCAAGCATTAAAAAACATATTCAAAATGAAATTGTACCTTCAAAAATTTACAAACCTGGAAGTTAAGCACAGACTTGATTTGTTCGATAAACTCATAAAGCCTATTTGAAAGTATGGATTTGAAGTTTGTGGGAATTAATGATGCAACGAAACTAGAAAGGATCCATACAAAGTTGTGTAAAAATATTTAAGGGGTTAAAATACAAACACAGAATAATTTCATTTACGGTGAATTAGGAAGAATGCCTTTGAAATACTAAAGAACTACTCAAATAATAAAATATTGGCTTAAAATTATTAAATGCGATAGTGTTACACTTATCATCAAACATATAACATAATGATCAGCGATATCAAAAGAAATGATGAAATTTTAAATTGGGCAAAAACGGTTAGATCTATCCTTTATAATTTAGGTTTATATAATGCATGGTTGTTTCAAGAAGTTTAAAACGAGAATATTTTTATATCACTTGTTAAACAAAGACTGAAAGATATTTTACTCAAAACTGGATGGCAGAATTGAATACATCGACTAGAGCCACAACATTTAGACTTTTTGCAAACTTTAATTTTTCACAATATTAAGTGCAAGTTAAAATTCAAAAATATAAATCGGCAAGATTAAGATTATTTTCGCATAGACTAGCGACAGAAACAGGATGGTGGCATTAACCGCAAGAAATACCACGAAATGAACGCAAATGCATTTTATGTAATAGTTTAGAAGACGAATTTCATTTCTTTCTCGAATGTGAGCTTTATAAAAATCTATACATAAGATATATAAAACCATATTTTTTTTCCAAAAAACCAAACATCTCAAAGTTTATTGAACTTTTTTTTCATGCGATGTCAAATCATTTAATTTAAATCTTGCAATTGACACGTTTAAAGCAATGGAACGGCGAAATGAAATTTTATGTTTAACTACAGACACTTTTCTCCAAGGTTAGAACTATTTTATAGTTCAGTCTTAAGATTGAAAATGATATACACGATTTAAGTTCTATTATCTGATAGCTTTGCTATGATTTTCCAGGCTTTGTTGATGTCAACTCTTTTACAATTTAATATAACACCTGGAGTAAAATCAGCAAGAACACGATGACAGGGATAAAAGAAACAAATCGAGCTTCTAGGTTCTTTTAAGAAAAGATTTCCCCATAAACCTGAATTATAAACTGTTACACCCCTGCCACCGTCGTGCAACCAAAGAGGTAAGCATAATGAACAACTGTAGATGGGTTAATCACCAGGCCTGCAGAGCGCTGTAAAATATCATGTTGGTAACCTTTTTTTTAAAATTTACAGATGGTTTTTACGAATAACCGGGAGAAATTAACATCGCCTTTTATCTTCTTAAGTTTATAAATTAAATCTCCATAAAAAACTGGCTGTGAAATTCCTTGTTGCAATAGTGATTTTAAACTGCAGCTGTATTTATGAATTAGATCTGGATATCGGCGATAAAACTTGCAAAAGGTTTTCCTTAATTTGTGATACCGATAACCTTGTTTTAAAAGTTTTTCTGTAATGCAAAGATTACGTTCATTGAAATCATTCACATCGTTGCAAGCTCTTGAAAAGCGAACAAGCTGTGAGATATATAGAATTTTAAGGAATTTTAGTTTTATCTTTGTTTCTTTACTTTTTCTAACATGTCGTACAAAGTAAGATACATAAGTAACATTCATTTGTGCAAATATCATCAAACGACATTTTATCGTTATTGAGATTTTGATAATTTTCTTTTTATCGATGAACGTGCAGGGGGGGAGTGTAGTGGGCCCTTCAGTCACGCGGGTTTTATTTGCACATAGTTTGCACAAGAGCAAGTTACCAAATTCAAATCACATCAACCATTTAAATTATGAATATTAACAATAATCCAAATGCGCTGACTTATGTCATCGACAAAATATAATTTGCGCCTTCTTCTCCGCGAAAATAAACGCTACAACAGTAATGCTTTGTTTTACAGCTCTTAAAGAAGACCTCATGACCTTTTACCGGGAAAACGAGTCTCTGATCCCGGCTGCGCCTTTGGTTGATGAATATAATGTTCCAATAGAGGAATTGTACGTCCAACCTCCTATGTGGGCCTATGAAAAACCTTTAAAATTTAGATCAGGTATGAATACTCAAAAAAGAGAACGTACTCCGGGAAAAGCTCAAGAACAGCAGAAAATAAGCATAAGTCAACTATTTCTCAGCGAGACGAACGTTCGATATAGAAATATATACATTACGGCGAACGCTGGATTCGGGAAGACCTCGCTATCACAGAAGCTTACCATGACCTGGTGCCAAGCTCATTCACCTCTGACCTTATTGACAGAAGAATATAAAGGTGAAGAGTTAGCAGCGATGAAATATTTTGACTTTCTGTTCATGCTTCATTTAAGGGACTATCTAAGTGAACCGCTGTGCAATCTCGATTACTTGATAATGCACATGTTGTCGAACAGGTTGTCAAGAAACGCACTGTACAGGAAAGAGTTCCTACAATGGCTGTTACACGAGAAAACGTGCCTTATAATTTTAGACGGCTTAGACGAGTGGTCCCACCCGGATAAATGCAGACGGACACCTGCAGTACCCCACAACAACCATCCAGACAGTTGCACGGTGCTCACCACGTCCAGACCCTGGAAGCTGGGAACCATAGGGCTGTCCGGACATAATATTGATCGGCATATTGAAATTTCCGAGCTAGATTTGCGTACACGACGCAAGCTGGAAATGAATGCAGTCCGAATACTCAATGCAAGAAACTTAAACCGAGCAGGGAAAAACATCGCTGATTTCAATGTAGCAGTCGAGTCGGTCAAAATCGGGGATATTATTTACAATCCGTATATTCTACTTCAGCTTATGTGTGTGTTCTTTGGTGGTCTTCCCATTGGTAAATCAAAATGTGAAATTTACAGTAACATTACTGAATTCACACTTGAACGTGGTCTGAAGAAAAAGGATTTGCCAGATTTACATGTACATACAAACGATAGCGCACAAGTCCCGAATTGTATGAACGAGAACGAGACAAGTAAACGTTATTACATCCTGTTATTGAAGCTTGGGAAATTAGCGTTTTACACTTTGTTTAGCGAGAAAAGAGAATCATCTTTGATGTTTGATAGAAGATTCGTCACCCAGTACATGACCAAGCAAGAACTCGAGTTCTGTTTAAAAGTTGGACTGTTATGTCAAACCAAGGACAGCAGCATAATCGCAGTAAAACGATATCATGTTTCCTTTCAGCACAAGTCTATACAAGAGTTCTTCTCTGCTATTTATACAACGTCTGAATGGCAAAACGAATCTGTAAAATTAACCATTCTTAATGTTTGTTCATCTCGTTCAGGCCTATTAGAAATGGCCAATGTATTTGTTTTTGTATGTGGTATTAATCCGGAAGTATATACATGTATTTCCGGTGAGCTGCAGACGATCGCTGACCTTGACGGTGTGTCGCGTAGGTGTACGATTGACGGGCATAGTGATGATGATGACGCTAGAACATTACATTCTTACCAATCAATCCAGATGCAGTGTTTGCAAGAGAGTATGAGAAATGGAAATGAAACTTGTCCCATTGATCTATATGTTGTGCTTGATAGGTACAGGCACCCTCCAGTAGATTTAGCTACATTGAAAACGGTTATACACTTTAACAAAGGTCACGTGAAATCGCTACTAGAATCAATACCAGACTACAAGGTGACACCGTTCGTGGAGTCGCTGGATCCTGGTGTGTTCACCTCCCTGGAGACATTGAGAGTGGAAGACTGTTACGCGGAACCAGTATGGCTGGCTGACATCCTCACTGAATCAGCCCGTACATTGAAATGTCTGAAACTGATAATGTCAGCAAATTTTTTCAAGCCTATCTCTCTGTCCGATATCAGTGTTAAGGCGCTCACAGAACTGACATGCTTAGACTCATTGTATCTTGGTAGGGACGTTCACATGACTCACAGTAACCTTAATTGTCTCTATGCTTATATCAGCCAGACCACAACATTGTCTCAACTCAAGCTAGTGTGCATAGACTGCTCGGATCACAATAATCAGTACCGTGATTGTGACGTCACCTTAGACCTACATCGTCTAAACGAGCTGACAATTCTGGAACTGGATGAAGTATCATGTAGGGAGCTACATGTTAACCCTGCATGTCTAGAGAAGCTCCAGATTCGACCACGTAGAGAGAAGATGACTGCCCGCGCCAGTGACACATTGTGGAAAAATATACGTGCAGCATTGGTCCTATCATCGTTAGAAATAGGCATGATGGCGTCAAGCCAAGAGATGATACAAACAATTCCCACATTGATGCGGCTTCAGTTTCTCAAGCTTGCGGATATAGATATGGGTGACTTAATAATGAGATTCTCACCTGCAATGACAATGTTGTATTGTGTGGAGTTACATATGGTGACAATGCCTTCCGAAGCTTGGCGAGAAATGTTCAACAGTGTCGGCCAGCTACCACGGATTAGCACCGTTAAACTCTCACAGATTACAAAGACTGTCCGAGAGTGGAAAGAATTGTTGCTCAGTGTAAGCAGACTGCAACAGTCTGTCACGATTGAACTAGAAATGTGTACTGGACCATCCGATGAGGAGTGGAAGACTATTGACGACGAGATCAAGTCTACAAAAAGGTCATCACTGACTCTGGTTCGAACAAGTAAGACTTTATTACGAATCCGACTTTTCACAAAATTTTCACAATAAATTTATATTAAACATAGTTCTATGATTTAACTATAATAAAAAATAACAATTTTATAAAGTGATATTGCCTCTACCTAAGAGAGAACCGTCACTGCGATAGCGCCTAGCCCTGCATTTCCGACGACGCAACCAATTGAGCTCACCGGGAAACCCCCCCCCCCCCCACAAAAAAAAAAAGGTTGATCGGATAGCCCTGATATACGTTATCATCAGCTATTTTTACTGATACAGTACTGACTATATATATATATATATATATATATATATATATATATATATATATATATATATATATATATATATATATATATATATATTAAGTTACCAATTTACCTGAATATTTTACAAGAATGGCTGTCAGTCGTGTCGTATATATATATATATATATATATATATATATATATATATATATATATATATACGACACGACTGACAGCCATTCTTGTAAAATATTCAGGTAAATTGGTAACTTAAAACACAAATCTGTTTTGATATAATTCTTAGCTGATACTATGTTTAATTTTTTTCGACAAAATAAACTTAACTGTAAGAAGGCGAGGTTGCATTGAATCGTTTTAATTTCGATCCTGCTGGATGTGTTATAATTGCTTCGTATTTACAGACCGTACATTGACAGCAACACTATCTTTTAAAATGTGTTGTAACTTGTTGATTTCAAAACAGATAAAAAAGAAAAAGCAATGAAACACGACGAATGGTATTACTGGCTCAGTTTGAATGCGCCTGTTCATGAACAGTAATGAAAATGCATATTTCTGTCTGTCCATGCTGCTCAGCCTAGCGTTATGCGAAACTCATTATGCTCAATATGTTCACAAATATAACATTTAATTTAAAAAAGGGAACTTTTAAAGCCACCAAACAGGACAATAATAAAAATAGTTCAGGCTCGGCTTGATTGAGCCAGTTGATAGGCAGTAAGGGAAATGCATGTAACTGCCCAAGTCGCCTAGCCCCGGGTTGATTAATTATATCATGCCAAAACGGCCTTTAAAGTGCGTAGTTCATAAGACCATTGAATGAGTGTACGGGGTGATGTTTAATGACCGACTACAAAACAAATGGCGCTTCTGTGATTATTAAATACTTGAAAGAAAAACAAAAGAATTATTTTAACGTTATCGGTTGAAAATTTGCCTTGCTCTCAATATGGTCTGCTTAAGAAGATTTAAACTTGTAGTCATACAATTTAAAATTTTAATTTGTCTAACATTTATAATTGCGCTAAGTTATATGTTGTTGTTTTTTTTTTTGTTGTCGATAACGATTGAAACATTTCAAGTCATGTTCCTCGAGGTTAAGACAACACAAAGTTTGCTCATGTTATATTTAATGTTAATTTAGATTATAACCTACCGGAAGAAATTCTGAGAATGGACGCCGCCGCTATTAAACTGTACAAAAAGTTACTAGCGGAAGGGGAGGAGAAAGTCTATAACATTCGTGTGATGATCGTGGGGCACTTTGGTGTTGGTAAAACTGTTCTTACGAAGCGACTATTGGATCAGCATCAACATATCGACATTTCAACTCGAATACCAACAGAAGGAATAGATGTACATGTTGGCCAAATGACAGTAAACCATGGTGACGGTATATGGACACCACAGACTCTAGGTAAAAAGCTCATTTTGTTCAGCTTTTTTGTAAATGAATAAGGTTTTCGAAATACAAACCTTGCTACATATATTAAAGGACTTCATTTAAGAAATTTTAACTCTGATTGAGACGTTCTGCAGAAGTTCTGAATCGTCAAAATGTTTATTTGTACAACATTGAACTGTTTGTAGATTATTGCTGTAGAATAGCAAGATAATTAAGTGAACTAGGCATATCATAATGTTGGGAGAAGTCACGTCCATAAAATTCACACTCCCCACGAAGCTAAAATGCAGTGATAAAAAGAGAGAACGTGTTTATAATTTAATCAATTTCAAAAAAAGAAAACCACAAGCAACAAAAATGGAAAGCTTAGGGATTGCCGTCTTGGAACTGTCAGTGGCAAAGCATTATTGTGTGTGTAATTTCGCTTAAAGGCACAACAGATTGTTTCTTATAGTACAGTGAAAGTCAACGGTTAGGAAAAAAGCTAATGTCATCTTACATAATTTATGTCAATCGTCTAATAATTATGTTACTTAGTACCAAAAATCTGAACTCATCTGTCGAGGCAATAGAGATACAATTTATTGTCTGTCAAATCATTTCATTTGCAAAGGTGGCTGTAATTTAACTGTGGGTCTTTGATTTTTGTCATTCAACCTGAACCAGAGTGAAGAGTGCCGATTCCAGCATGCCCTTAGTATAATGTCTAGTTATTTAACCAAAATAAAAGACATGTATCATGTTTTAGTTTAACTATTTTCTCGCTTGCTATGTTGCTTTTTTAACTTTGTCAAAACATTTTTTCTATAATGAAAATCATATGTTTTTAGATGCTACTGATAGATTAATAGAGCGAAAACGACAAATAATATCGGAACAACCAAGAAAAAACACAGATGACAGCTCAGATTATTCAGAACAGAAATCACCTGAAAAGAAATCACCAACGTCTGGTATTTTTTTTTTGTTTTATAGTTTGCGATTCAAAACTTGCTTTTTTGAATTTATTGTTATTTTCAGGCATAAGATTTGAATGGACAAATGAGGAAATATGGGTAAAGCAGCAAAATTAATTCGTGGGATAAAATGCACTCTGTTATGAAGAATTTCAAAAACTTTTGTAGTTGGAATAATGCAGTCACATTAGCATAACAATAAATTTTCAACACCTCTGTTTTTTCTTAATCAGTGTACATTTTACATGAAAATGGACTTTATCATTGCTAATATTGAGTTGCGCTCAACCCGAGGCCAGTCAACACCGCCCGGTTGAACTTCTGTATATTTCACACACATGTATGTACCGAGCTCAACCGCATTCGAAGATGGTTATTGATAACAGAACTGATTCCATTTTGAAATGAAATCCCAGGTTTGGGCAACAAATCATTGACATCGATGACACAAGTTTGCCGCGCTTTTGTTAAGCAGAGTTTTAGTAAAGACCATTCATCAATCGAAAATGCATAAAAATAAGTAAAATCATTATCTTGATACAACTGAGAAAGCAGACATGACGAAAATCGCCACATATTTTGTATAACATCTGGTGATAAGTACTTTCTAGTTAGATCATTTTTAATTTTAATATTAAATCTTACATTGCCATTCTAGCCTAAATAATTATAATTCGTAAATAAAGTTATGTCGAGTTATTTTACGAATTTGGTTTTCCTGTTCTTAAAACTACTTTGTCCTTTTTCATGTATATAATATATTGAAACATATCAATCTCTATTTTGACTCGAATTTTACTCGGCAGAATTTAACTGCAATTAAGTGCATGGCATAGTTTTCAGCAATGTCTAAAGAAAAATGTGAAACACAAAACGACCTAAAATGTACGAATACAGACCGTCAATAAAAAATTATTAAGTTTACAGTTAACTTTACATTAAAAGTTGAAACCATTCAGAATGATAAAAAAGCACCAGTACATTCTTGCAGTTTGGCTTTTACAGTCTCATCATCTGGCATTTTGCTGCCAAAATTTGAAATATCGATATTTGAAAGATACAATTAATTAACGGATAAATTTCTAAACAGCCAATTCGAAAATATGTTAAAGCTGTTTTACTTTTTGACGCGTCATGAAAATTGAATTTACTAAAAAAGTTTCAAATGATTCACACTCTTCTATGGAGTTGGTCAGTTGAAAATGTTCTAGCAGACGGCAGTCGAGAAATTCGGGGAACACTGGGAATATGCTTAAGAGTGGCAATACCGGTAGTTTTCTCCTTATCTTTATTAAAATAGATGAAAAGGGAACTTTGAAAGCCACCGAACACGACAAATATGAAAATACTGCAGGCTCGGTTTGGTTGAGCCTGTTCATGGGCAGTAATGGGAATGCTTATTACTGCCCACGCCGCCTAGCCCCGGGTTGAGCGCAACTCAGTAATTACACCATTAAATAGTGACTATTTTCTCGTCTGAATTCAGTAGCGCCAACAATTATAATTAACCGTTTACACAATAAATTGAACTATAATTTAGATTTAATGAGTACTCGTATTTTTCGTCTGATACTGCGAAATGAACATATCTTTGTTACAAAACTAGCACTTTCAAGTTTTGATATACATGCAGATTATAAGAAAGCATACATTAATAGCATGACCGGTATCTTAAAATGACACCTCAACGATTAGCGAAAAATAGCTACCAAGAGTGAGAGTTTCAGAGTCTTCAGGGCCGATGTCAATCATCATTGCACTGACAATGGTAAAAAAATCAAATTATACAATTCTCTGTAATGGCAGTTCAACAATACTTTGTCTAAATAATCGCTATTAGTGAATCTTCATTTTACATATATTTAGAAAAGTTAAAACAGTGAGAAAAAAAATGAACTAGACTTATAAATTCGTTAAAATTCTATTTAAAAAAATTCACAAAAAACTGAGCAACACAAATTATTATTTTAAAAGCCTACGTGAGTATAATGACTTTGTCAATAAAATGCTATGTCCGTTTTTAAGAACTTTTAATTATGGAGAGAGAAATCAACGTTTGACAGCCATTTACGCGACTAGGGCGCGACCAGGAAATTGAAGGTCAAACATACGTTGACAAATATCTCAAAAGGTCCAAAATACAGAATTCCATCGGACATCGACTTTAATACCTGTCGTGCGGAAATTGCAGAGTCTTTAAACTCTTTTTGCAATAAATGGTGTAAACGAGAACATGCTGAGCCTAATGCTCTTTCTAACTGGAAAAAACAAATATTCAAAATAATTGACACTCGTATATCCTTCTATAAAAGAAACATAGCTTTACTACCACCTCGACCTCGTTTTAACTTTCGTCATTTGAAAAAGGGTATTCAAGATTTTCACAACAAATTTGTTTTAACACCTGCTGATAAGGCTTCAAATAATGTTATTATAGTGTGACGTATACACTATATAAATGTTCAAACTGAAGAGCTTAATAGCACTAATGCTTATACACTGACTTCTTCATCTGAGAGTGATATTGTTACTGCACACACTCTACAAATTACAAAATTTAGAATCAGTGTTGAGCCGAAACAAGACAAAGTACCTACTATGTATTGGTTGCCTAAAATGCACAAAACACCGTACAAAGCAAGATTTATCGCTAACTCTAGTTCTTGTACAACTACAAAGTTATCCGTGCTCTTAACATCTTGTCTTACAGCTATAAAAGAACATGTAATTAGGTATTGCGAAAAAGTTTTTGAAACTACTGGCAAAAATTTATTTTGGTCTATAAAAAATTCAAATGACGTTTTGAAGAAACTTAAATCAAATAATTTTCAGGCGTTCTGTTTGTCTACATATGATTTTTCTACCTTGTATACTTCTCTCCCTCATAATTTAATAAGAGACAAGCTAACCAGTCTCATTGAAAAAACTTTTGCTAGAGAAAATAAAACATTTATTGCTTGTAATGAACATAGGGCATTCTTTACAGATGGTTCTTATGATAATTATACTTCATGGACCTGTCAAGACCTTATACAGGCGCTCACATTTTTATTGGATAATATTTATTTGAGATTTGGTACCTCTATTTATAAACAAGTAATAGGCATTCCAATGGGTACTAATTGTGCACCCCTTGTTGCTGATCTGTTTTTATACTGTTATGAAAGAGATTTTATGTTATCTCTTTCTACCGAACATCAAGATGATATTATTACAGCTTTTAACAACACATCGAGGTACCTTGATGATTTATTAAATATAGATAATAACCATTTTCCATTACTGGTTAATAAGATTTATCCTAAAGAACTACAGCTTAATAAAGCGAACACTTCAGAAAAGCAAGCAAACTTTCTTGATTTAAATCTATCCATTGACAATGGTTACGTCACTACTAAAATTTATGATAAAAGAGATGATTTTAATTTTAATATAGTAAATTTTCCGTTTCTAGATGGCGATGTTCCTCGTGCGACTTCTTACGGGGTTTATATCTCACAGCTTGTTCGCTTTTCAAGAGCTTGCAACGATGTGAATGATTTCAATGAACGTAATCTTTGCATTACAGAAAAAACTTTTAAAACAAGGTTATAGGTATCACAAATTAAGGAAAACCTTTTGCAAGTTTTATCGCCGATATCCAGATCTAATTCATAAATACAGGTGCAGTTTAAAATCACTATTGCAACAAGGTATTTCACAGCCAGTTTTTTATGGAGATTTAATTTATAAACTTAAGAAGATAAAAGGCGATGTTAATTTCTCCCGGTTATTCGTAAAAACCATCTGTAAATTTAAAAAGAAAGGTTACCAACATGATGTTTTACAGCGCTCTGCAGGCCTGGTGATTAACCCATCTACAGTTGATCATTATGCTTACCTCTTTGGTTGCACGACGGTGGCAGGGGTTTAAGAGTTTATGAAAGTTTATGGGGAAATCTTTTCTAAAAAGAACCTAGAAGCTCGATTTGTTTCTTTTATCCCTGTCATCGTGTTCTTGCTGATTTTACTCCAGGTGCTCTGGTCTCTGTAAGATCATTGAGTACCCGCCCTTTGGCTTTGCAATGCTATTAAATTCTTATGTTTATATGTTTGTATGCTTTTGCATGCAACATTGTTGAGCTGATGGGTGGGTTGGAGTTATTTCACCAAGACAATTTGTACTTGTTTTGTGATACGAGAACCTGTTGGGGCAAGTGTGAGGTTGGTGCACCCTAGAACCTGGTTTAAACCCCCAGTGGCAATTTGTTTTGCCACTGACCGTTCCAAGGCGGTAACCCCTCCGGTTCTCACTTCCGTTATTTGTTTGTGGCGTCCATTTTGAAACTGATTTTTGTAATACCATGCTCTCTTTTCCTCTCTACTTTTTGGCTGTGTGGGGAGGCTGTGTATGCTGGATGTGGCCATTCCTGATATGCATATTTCATTTTTTTTCATACAGTTTACATACGACAGTCAAGAGGCCTCAAGAAATTGCAGTCAGTGTCATATTACTCGTGAGGGCATTTAAATAATGTTTTTGTGATGTTAAGGTTTTGCGCATGTATTTAAATAGAATTTTACGGATTTTTTAGATCTAGTTATTTATCTTTACTGTTCTAACGTGTCTTACCATTTGCAAAATAAAGATACTTTAATATCATACATTGTGCAAAGTTTCATTGAACGGCATTTTGCCGTCATTGAGATTTTGAGAATTTTCTTTTGTATAGATGAACGTGCAATGATGACTAAGACAGCCCTGAAATTAACTATTTATCATGTAGACTGCATACCTGGGCAAAAAAAATAACGCTACTATGCGAGTCTTGAGAATCTTCATTTAAGGAATAAATTTCGTGTTTGATAAGTTCACTGAGTCTTGAACGTCATTAGGGCTGGTTAAAGTGTGTGGAGTCCGAAGGACTCCACGCGTGCTTTAACCAGCCCTAATGACGTTCAAGACTCGGTGAACTTATCAAACACGAAATTTATTCCTTATATTTACACCTCATTTTATCATTTTGTTGCTAAATTTAATATAAAATATATACTTTTTACTAATTTCGAAATGTTGTTTCAAAACATTTCTTACCCCGGGTTTGGCATTTGGACTGGTCCGCCTATTTACTCAAATAAAAAAAATCATACTACGACCAAAATAGTTCCATGTTTATTGAACACATTCATCCGTTTTTTCGAACATTTATATACAGAAAAACCTAATATTTCACAACAAACATCAAATTTGTATCACAGCAAGTACTATCTATGCGGGTAAATGATAGTCTAAGTAAAAACCGTTATTTTGGCGGGAAGTTAGAAAAGGCTAATGCGTTATTTTCAACCAATGATAATTCTAGAAAATGGAACGTGCTTATTGATGATGTCATATAAGTAAACTTGTTTACTTCCGGTTTGAGGGGTATAAAAGCAACTAAAAATAAAAGTAATCTAAAAATAGCAACATTCCAGGAAGAGCTATCTAAAATTAGCAACAATTATAAAAATAGCGGGGATTTCATGACGTCACCAGGGCATCCCTTTACCATTGCGCGGTGATAAGGCTAACGGTGTTCATTGAAGATTGACCTTCACTCGTCCGGTAAAGGATATTGAAGGAGTAGAAATAAAGGTGTAAATATTAAATATCACATGTCTCCTTCTGGTTCAGATATATTCTAACGCGTTATTTTCTTTGTTAAAACATTAAAAATCTTAAAAATCTTAAAAATCTTAACCTTCGAACGATTGATTTACAGATGATGGTGATAACGTTTCCAAGCGAGATGTTGTTTCCCAACAAACTACCATATATGACAGATCAGAACAAAAATCACAAACCGAACTTCAGGAATCGCTTGGTAAGCTCGTTTTAGTTATGGTTAAAACAGCTATTTTTCCTGACGTATATACTTATACTTGTATATGACAGTAAAAAGAAATTCAATAAATGACTTCTATGCTTTTCATTTCCATTCAAGTGTATTCACTGATTGCCGCGAATATTAGATGACACAAGCGCAATTTTTTTATTTTTATAGCGCACAAAATAGAGATGAAAATTTAACATTTATTTTCAACGAATCTAAAAAATAACACAACATTGGTGGTTCGGTTTTTTATTTAGCCGATTCAATGTAAGTCATAGAAATGCTTTTTAATGCCTGCGCCACCTAGGGCCAAAATGATCTGGCTTGGTATTTATAGCCAGAGCAGTGTCTTTGTTAAGCGCTGAACAAGGTCTGTGGCGTTAATGCCATATTAAGTAAAACAGCTCTTTACAAAAATTATCAAACCCACAGAAGAAGAAAATCAGCAAGAACAACCTGGTACAAGTTATATCGAGATAGAGACAAATCATCAAATAGATAGCAACATATCCAACAAAATTGATGTCGAGATACTTGGAGAAATATCGGTGAGTACTATTTATCGTATACTATAGTTTTATTTTGAATATTAAATCCATCCACAGTTTTTCATCTGCCATGCATATAGTCATCTACAAAAACTATGGACATATCAATATTATAGTTCTTAAGAAAAGTAAGTATTGATAACAAAGCGGTATGCGATTCGTAATGAAATTTATTTAGTTTATATACAATATAAAATGTTAACGTAATTAGAAATTATGATTCATATTTTGATTGTTCTATAGAATACAAAACCGTAAAAACTCAAATATAGGAAGGTTGCCAGATAATGTTAAACAACGAAAAACGCATTTTTGTTACTATACAAATTGCAAACTCACTTAAAGGCAAATATTGTTAATATTGTTTATTGATGTTTTCTAATGATATTTTATATTTCCAGATATCGCACGTGGATTAAAGACTGATTTAACGTAAACATTCAAATGTAACAAAATAGAACAAAACAACTGATTTTTCATGTCAAAAATGTTATGTTTTATTATAATACATTTCGAATTCCAATTCACATTTCAGGCTAATGTAATCGTTTCATGTCAGTACGGACGATATCAGTTGCCTTCCTTATCGATGCAAGTATTATTTTCCATTTTAAGAACACAACACTCTGGACTTATATGTGTAATTCTTGTTTTCAGAAAATGAGACAATTGAAAAGAAGAAATAACGCGGATTTGTCGATCTGGGACTTCGCCGGACAATATGCTTTCTACGACACACATCAGGTTATATAATATATTTATTATAAGAGGATCGTCAATCGGTTTCCCTGTTAATCTTGGTTTGTACTGATCGTCCTTAAACTAAACTAAAGTCCTTCTGCTTGTGGAAACAAAACATCATTAACGATGTAGTCTGCATAATGACGTATTCGATTGTTGAATCACACCTTAGAGCATGTATCCAAGTTTTTACTGCACGGCGTTTGAGTAATTCACACATGAAATCACGTACCTATAAACATCCGCGCCTATCAGTAAGCCTGTAGGATATCTCCAATAGGGCGTCAGTGGTTACAGGTTGAGCTAGTTGGAGTCTTCGTAAAATGGTAAATTTGGTTGCTATATTATCAACTTTATTGTTAAATGGGACGGCAGTCGTAGGCACTTCCATTTTTGTTATTGTTGAGCACCTTCGTCAAAAGGAATATTTGCATTGGTGACCAATTTGTCGTATCCGACTTCGCCGACTGCGGTTTTAAGTACACTCGTCAAAAGTTCTAAGTGCACACTTTTCAATTTTGAATATATCAAAGTAAACTTATTCTAATTGAATGAAAGCATAATCAAACTATAATATTTTTTTGAAAACCGTGCATATGTGTTATGTATTACGTCATCCACGTCGGCATACGCTATTTTATGCGTAATCCCCGTGCGGCAATCGAAATTTAGTTTTTTACAATCGTTTTTGTTTTTCACATGTTCACCGACTCCAGACAAACACGAAAAAACACCAACAAATTGTAACCATGAAACGGTTGATGTCAGCAGACAACGACATTGCAGTTCAAATTCTTTTCACTAGCACAACTTCAAATTTGTTGCAACAAATCTTTACGGTTTTCGTAAATGCAAAATAAATGCCTTATTTTTGCATATTTTATTAATTTAAGAAGAAAATCAAACGATATTATTTTCTAGATTGATTACGTTGCCTACATTGAACGCTGACGTTACTCAATAACGTCATTAAATATTTACGTAAAACAACGTAAACTCGAAAATATAAATGTAACATTTGTTAGATAAGTGTCCAATAAACTAAAATTTAAAACTAAAATTTATAGAAATTCAATAAACATTAAAATCGAATCGAATAACTCGAAATGACGTTAATTTGGTCAAAAAGCGTGTCCGAAAACTGGTCAATTTTATCGAAATGAAAACATTTTTTCGTTCGGAAAGGCTGTTACATATCTATCACAGAGAATTGCATCATCCCAAACTGCTAGACAATTCAAAACCTTTCGGCACAAAACATTGTGAAAAAATGGAATTTTCTCCATAAAATCCTGTAAAAACGTTATGGATAAAACAGAGAAGAGTGCGTTGGCTCATCGTGCCCAGCAAACCATTGCAAAGCTACAGGAAGCTATTTCAGTGCAATGGAATGTCAAATTACAGTATTTCCTTGAAATGTACATGAAATTTAAATTATAAAGAGATGAGATAACGATCAAAAGTGATAGCCGATGCAATGATAATTAACTTGAGAATTGCTCTCTGAGTACAAGTGAGCTAAAATGTCATTATTTTTTAATCTAGTTAAGCAGACTTAAATTTGTTGGTGTGCTTAAATAGAATATTGATTTTTCTTCATTGTAATTGACACTATTTTGAAAGATTCAATCAAATAATTTGAAAAATCAACATTTATCAAATGTGCATTTAGAACTTTTGACTAGTGTATATTCGGACACTCTTCTCTGCAATATTTTCTTATTTTGCAATTGTTGTTTATAAGGTGTTTATGTCGTGGAGAACTATCTATCTACTGGTCACCGATTTATCCAAAGAACCGACGGATATTGTAACGGAAGACGACTGTTACGTTGACAGTATCGGCAGAAAGCAGTTGACAGTATTAGGTAATACATCCATGTATACACATTAATGATATAGATTAAGAAACAATTATTGTGATAAGTGTTGAGCAAGAGAACCAGCTTACACACCATTAGAAGAAAACGAATCACAATCAATCAATTCAAATGTTGACTCTAAGTATCCCATATGGGAAATATTTTAGGCAAAAGAGATCTACTGTGTATAACTAAAGTCATTTCACAAACTGTACAGGCCTAATATTGACAGAAAAGTATATATCTGTCTTTTGACAATATGACCTAAAGAGGATTCAAACCGTTGTGTGATTGGCCTGGGATTAAGTGCATATAAAACAAACTTTAATGCACATAAAGTTTTAGATTTTATTTATAAAAAAGTGAAGTATGCATACCAGGAATTGCCAAGCCAGAAAAAAATCCCCCTAAGCAGCCAAACTGTCACGGGAAATGAGATCATGCAAGAAGACGAATATCAAATACTAGTAAGACACCACAAAACAATTACCGAAAAAGAGAACACGAGGGTATATCGCCTAGGAACGTTCAGTGGCAAAACAGTTTAGCCAGGTTCTAGGTTGAACCAATATCACACTTGACCTAACAGGTTTTAATATAAACAAACAACTAAAGGTTGTCCAAGTTAATGTACAATTTTATAAGATTTTTCGATCTGCATGTAAGAACCTGACTTGTTACCATTCAGATTTGTCGTTTTTGCATAGTCTTCCATTAATGATTTCCCTTTTTTGAGTGAATCAGTTAAATAATACATTGTAAAAGAAACAACACGACTTATAATTTAAGTTTATGTTTATTCGCAAATATTTATGACATCGTCAAAACGCAAGTTTAATTCTGTAAAAAGCGATGGGGATAAAGTATATTGAAGGTAAAACTTGACATTGAAGTTGGATAGTCTTCTACAATATTGTAGTGAGTCTTGTCAGTTTGAGTTCAAAGGTCAAAAGTGTGTGCAAAGTTTTAGTAATTGCACACAGGATTTTACCACTCTTCTTTTCTGCTTCATTCGCCTTATCTGTCCATGCTTCTAGAGAATATCGTCAAAAGGACTTTCAACTAAACTTTACACAAGTGGTCTCCTGAATATCACCAAGAACCATGATTTTACATCATTAGCAATGGTCATGCATAGGGTTCAAAGATCAAAATATGAAAACAATCTAGTTTTCGCAACTCATGATGGAACATCAGGCAACATCAATTGTATTTAATTTATTAAACTTTGTAATATATCAAAAGGTGAAATGTCCATATAAGGAATAGCCACATTCAGAAAAACAGCCTCCTTACACGGCCAAGAACAAAAGAGAAAGCATGACCAATGAATGATCAGTTTCAAAAAGACACCAAAAACAATTAACAAAAATGAGAACCCGGGGGTAAGGCGGTAACCCCCTTGTTCTCACTTTCTTTAATTGTTTGTGGTGAAACTGAACTTTCTCCTCAATGCTTGGACTGTGTGAAGAGGTTGTGTATGCTGGAAATGGCCATTTCTAATATTCATTATTCATGTTTGTTTTCAGACAATGGACAAACTGTTCCCGTATATCATGATTGTATTTACAAGTCTTTAAAACGCTGTTTATATTCCTTGTAATGTTTAGCATTTTTATTGCTTTAACAGAGTTTGTAGAGTTCTGGCTGAACGCGATACACGAATGCTCCAGAAAAGATACAAAATCAACAGATGAAAAACAAGAATCTTCTGAATCAGATAAGGATAACAACAGTCCACCAGTTATTTTAGTTGGAACCTTTGCGGACAAATTAAAAGTAAATTTCATGGATCGGCAAATTGAGTTTGACTTCTATTATAATATATCCAATTAATTTCTGAAAAACCATACACCTTAGATTCTCGTCTAATTATGCTTATATATGAACATGTAAGTTTTATATCCGGTTACGTCAAACTTTAAGTTAACTGTTCAACAAATAGAATTCTAGTGTTAATAAGAAAACCTTTACCATCACATGACTTTTTGAATAAGCTTTTTTTAAAGCGCTATATTCACCCCAAGCCGCTAACAATGGCTAACTATATAAAAATGTTTGACTGAAGGTTTCACATTCACCGTCATATGCATACATGTATTAATCGAAATGCCTGGGTGGTTCAAATTATTAACTGTTTAGGTATGCAGATATTTTAGTTGGTCTCATCCACGAACTACCCGGCGTAGGCAGTCCAAGTGCGATAGCTCGAAGTCTCAAGGACCGACAATTTACTTCGAATAATCGCGAACTTCGAGTTATCGCGACTTGGGTTTTTCCTTAACACTATTCGAGGTTTAGAAAATAACGATGTGCAATTATTACGGTACCATACGGGACTTACATAACAAATGTTTGTTGTCAAGTTTACTCTATAAAACAACAGTATTGTTTTTTTAAATAATTTTATTACTCAGTTTTATTTTCGTGATCAAATAAGTAAAGATCGATGAAGAAACAATTTATATAAACTTTAACAAATATCATTGTACGAATTTGAAACATTACTCGGAATAGGAAATGTTGTTTTCCGATCCTCCCAATTGCCTGGGTTCTTCACTAGATTACTCGGAAATATGATATAGGTAATTTTATTATGTTTCGTTATGTCATTTGCGAACTGTATTTTGCTCATTGATATAATAATGAAAAATCGTTTGATAGAAAGGGCAATTAACATCTCCAAATGTTTGTCTGACACTAATTTGAGGCTGGGTTAGAATTTTATATTCTAACCCAGTTTCAGACGAATCACTCTAATTGTTTGCTTCATAAACGTATCATTACAATTAAGTGCCACGGACGACTCTTTTTGACATTTTTGCGATAAAAAAGACTCCGAATATTCGCGCGGGAAGTGTGAAAAATAGTCTTAATACAAGGTGATCCATAATATCTGATACCCTTTTAAAATTTAATAATGTTTATATTATCAAACATAGCCATAAGTGTTCCCATAGTAATAATCTAGAGGCGTTAAAGTTTTGTTTGATATATAGCATAGCACACTTATACAGGAAATGCAGTCCGTATATCCAAAATAATATTTATAACAAATGTTCAATTTGAGGTCAATTTTCGGTGATTATAACGTTGTCTTTTCTTAGAATGGTCTAATTTGGCCGATGTGCGCATCTGTGAATTTATATTTCTCTTTTCTTGTTAAAATGATGACTTTAGCTCTTGCACTGATGTTTCTTTAGGTGTGAAAACCTTGCCTTTCAAATGTCCCCAAAGAAAAAGTCTAATCGAACACATAAAATTTCAAGAAGACTTGACGCCCTAATCACCAAAATGGACGACACATTGAACAATTCGTAAACATATCATTTGGATATACCAACAGCATTTCTTATTCAAGTATGGTGTGTTGTATAATAAACAAATTTTTGAAGCCCCTAGATTATTACTATGTAAAAATTGTATGCCTATGTTTGATGATGTTAACGTAAATAAATTTCAAAAGGGTATCAGATATTATGTTTTAATACAAGTACTTCGGGTAATCGCGATCAACGTGTCCTTATTTCTTATTTAAAGGACTTATTCTATTGTTCGAGATATTGAAAATTTCGAGTTATTGCGATTCGAGTTGTCACGACGTTTTTAGTTATATATAAGGAAAATTGACAGGACTGGCGGCCAATTTCGAGTTAACCCGTCATTCGAGTTATCGCGATTCGAGTTATCGCTATTCAATGTATTTTGAAAAGATCAATATTATTCCTGTAGTTTGAACAAAGTATTACCTTAATGCAATTTACATCATATACTTTGTATTCTTTAAATACCATTATTTTGTTTCACCTTCATGTAAAGTATGTATTCCTTGTATTCTTCTTCATGTTCTTCTTTTCTTGTTCTTTTACTTCCTCTTCTTCTTCCTATCTTTTAATCTTCAACTAAAATTCTGTGCTGATTTCGAAAACAACTTGACAAAATTGACTAAAACTTGGAATATTGTTTTAGTAGTGCTTCAAGCGGTAGACGAATGGTATTGTGATATGTATCACTAAATTATGTTCGGTCAGTTTTTGTGATTGTAACTGAATACGGAAAGGTTAGTACATCTACATGAAGGTAGAGTTAACAAAAAAGCAAAATAAACATTATCACAGATTCGTGTCGAATAAAAAGTGTTCAAATGCTTTTAGGACAAAACTGTTGCTGCTCATCGTTTAGAAAAAATAGAAGAAATGTTAAACAAAAGAACAGCCTCCCAAGTCGTAGGACGACATGTCATTGACAATACATCGGAGACCGGCGGCTTCGCTGAGCTTAGAAAAACCATTAATGATAAGGCGAACAAACAAAACTATTGGGGTGAGAGTAAACCGGCAAAATGGATACAAGCGGAAGTTGAACTGCACAGAAAAAAGAAAGAAGGCGTAAAGGTAAATACAGAAAACGCTCTAGTTTTCTGGTAAGATCATGCGCTCTGTAAGTGCTATAACGAAAGCTTGTGAAATAATTACAAAGTCGTCTTTTTTTTCGGCCGAAAAATCTTTGATCTTCTTTTTATTAATTGTTTGTTGTGTTGTTGGTATTTAAACTGATTATCTTATTAACCATCCTCTCTCTGTGATGAGGCTGTTTCTTCCGAATGTGGTTATTCCTGATATGTATATTTCACCTTTTTATAGAAATTAAATTCCAAAAGGGTTTATACTTGTTGAACTGCAGGACAATTTAGTCCAATTTATGTATTTAAATAACAGTTACGGAAATTCAAACCAAGTAATATCGAGTTGCGCTCAACCTAGGGCTAAGCGGCGTGGTCAGTAGTAGGCATTTTCATAACTGCCCTTGGACAGGTTCAACCAAACCGAATAAGCAATAATTTCATATTTTCTGCGTTTAGTGGTTTTCGAAAAAAAAGGTGAAATATGCACATCAAGGATCGCGACATTCAGAAAAAACAGCCTACCCACACAGTCAAGAAGAGAGAGGGAGAGAGCATGGTTAATAAAATGATTAGTTAAAAAAAGACACCTCTAACAATAAACAAAAATGAGAGCCCGAGGGATTACCGCCTCGGAATGGTCAGTGGCAAATCAAATTGTCACTGGGGGTTAAAACAAGGTTCTAAGGTGCACCAACCTCACACTTGCCCCAACAGGTTCTCATATCACAAAACAAGTACAAGTTGTCTTGGTGAAAATACTCCAACCCACTTTTCTGCTCAACAATGTTGCATGCAAAAGCACATAAATATATAAAATATAAGAAGCTCATAAGCCAAAGGGCAGGTACTCAATGATTTTACCGAGACCAGAGCTCCTGGAGTAAAATCAGCAAGAACACGATGACAGGGATAAAAGAAACTAATCGAGCTTCTAAATTCTATTAAGAAAAGATTTCCCCATAAACCTTCATAAACTCCTAAACCCCTACCACCGTCGTGCAACTAAAGAAGGGTCAATCACCAGGCCTGCAGAGTGCTGTAAGATTTCTGTAATGCAAAGATAACGTTCATTGAATTCATTAACATCGTTGCAAGCTCTTGAAAAGCGAACAAGCTGAGAGATATAAACCCCAAAAGATGTTGCACGGGGAACATCGCCGTCTAAAAACGGAAAATTTCCATACTTAAATTAAAATCCTCTCTTTTACCATATATTTTTATAGTGACGTAACCATTTTCAATGGACAGATTTAGATCGAGAAGAAAGTTTGCTTGCTTTTCCGAAGGGTTCGCATTATTATGTTGTAGTTCTTTAGGATAAATCTTATTGACCAGTAATGGAAAATGGTTATTATCTATATTAAATAAATCATCAAGTTACCTCGAGGTAATGTTTAAAGCTGCAATTATATCATCTTGATGTTGAGAAGAAAGAGATAACATAAAGTCTCTTTCATAACAGTAGAAAAACAGATCAGCAACAAGGGGTGCACAATTAGTACCCATTGGGATGCCTATTACTTGTTTATAAATAGAGGTACCGAATCCAACATCAATAGTATCCAGTAAGAAAGTTAGCGATGTTATTAGGTCTTTCCAAGTCAATAAAGTATAATTATCATAAGAACCATCTGTAAAAGATGCCCTATGTTCATTACAAGCGATGAAGGTTTTACTTTCTCTAGCAAACGGTTTTTCAATGAGACTGGTTAGTTTGTCTCTTATTAAATTATGAGGAAGCGAAGTGTATTAAGTTGAGAAATCATAAGTAGACAAACAGAACGCCCGAAAATTTGTTGATTTAAGCTTTTTCAAAACGTCATTTGAATTTTTAATCGACCAAATTAAAATTTTACCAGAAGTTTCAAAAACTTTGTCACAATACCTAATTACATGCTCTTTAATAGCTGTAAGACAAGAGGCTAAGAGCACGGATAATTTAGTAGTAGTTCAAGCACTAGAGTAAGCAATAAATCTTGCTTTGTATGGTGTTTTATGCATTTTAGGCAACCAATACATAGTATGTACTTTGTCTTGTTTCGACTCCATACTGATTCTAAATTTTGTAATTTGCTGAGTGTGTGCAGTAACAAAATCACTCTCAGATAAAGAAGTCAGTATATAAGCATTAGTGCTGTTCAGTTCTTCAGTTTGAATATTAATATAGCGTATCCGTCAAACTATAATTACATTTTAGAAGCCTTATCTGCAGGTGTTAAAACAAATCTGTTATGAAAGTCTTGAATTCCTTTTTTCCAAATGACGAAAGTTAAAACGAGCCGAGGTGGTATATATTTAGCATTGTTGTTTTTTTTTCATAAAATGATAAACGAGTGTCAATTATTTTGAATATGTTTTTTTCCAGTTAGAAATTGCATTAGGTTCGGCATGTTCTTGTCTGCACCATTATTCCAAAAATGTTTAAAGACTCGGCAATTTCTGCACGGCATGCATTGAAATCAATTTTGGATGATATTCTCTATTTGGGACCTTTAGAAATTAAATTAAGAATTCTAGAGTCTTTGATTAAATTAAGATCACCGGTAACAATATTACCGGCAGGCTTATAGCAATATTTAGAAGTTAAACACTCTCAAGATTTTTGTGTATGTTCAATGATCTGTAAATCCGAGGTAATTTTATTGAAATTAAAAATTGTATTTCTAGTTGCTTTGTTGTATTTATAACAAACCATAGGCGATTCAGTATTCTTAAAATAAATAGGAACAGCCGATTGAACTATTTTATCTTTAAATATACAAGGCAGGTCAATAAAATCTATTATTTTATTTAAAAAAAAATGGTAATGTCTTTGATGGTCAGATTCCAAGCCAATGTGTGGCCTGAGAACATGCCGAGTATAACACTGAGTAAGACTTGCAACCTTGTAAAATGGATGGGTTCTTATGACGATGTCGTCGGCTTCCTCATACAGTTTTTGCAGACTTGATATAGAAAGAGAAGCCAACCTAGAAAGCATAGCGTGTTTGCCAGATTGTTTTAAAATAATATGTAGTTCATGAATAGAACAACGAATACGTGATTTTCTTTTTATGTTTCCACTAGTTCTGCTTCCGTGCGACCTCGATTTTCTTTTACGTATGTCAAGCAATTCAAAGACGTCATAATCAGGATGTTTATTGAAATGTTGCTTTCCTGATAAATGATATCATTTATTAATAAACCAAGTTCCCTTTTCATCTTTTTCATCCGTTTTATCGAAAGGAGCTGAAAAGTAAATACCGAATCTTACAAACAATCTTTGGCAAATCATATGATGAAACAAAACCTATCACGGCGACGTCAGAATTGTGTTGTTATTGGTATTTACTTAATATTTACAAGTACACTTACACTTTGCTAAAATAAAGTTCTTTCTTGAAACTACAAGTGTAAATATAAACAAGAAACAGTCGGATACGTCAGCAATCTCGACTTATCGAAAAGACGGAAATAAAGAAAGGGCAAGCAAGCAGATTAATTATACAAATTAAAAGCATTTTTTAATGGGCATCATTTTAATGTGTAAGTAAGTCAAGATTTTGATAAAAAAGAGAGCACTCTACCCGACATACCTTACTGAAGAAAATATAAAAAGAAAACATATATTTTGGAGGATAAGTTGGTGGGTATACCGCAAACTATTGTTTGTGGGACTAAGTTTGAAAATAAAAATAAGAAATCTTAAAATACAAAATGTATGTAGGAAAAAGCCCCTTGTTGCCATATTCTCGTTTCAAATGCCACTCCCTTCCCACAACTGTTTACTGTTTCAGTTTTGAATAACAATTAATTGTCTTCTCTTCGCGGGGAGTTAGGTCGACCGCAACACACACCTTTTCAAGAATAAGTGAGGAATGAAATCAATTTTGTTGTTATAGCAGGTCCAAGACATCGGGAATTCGGTTAGTAGCTTATTTTTTTTACTTTTAATTAGATATTGAAGAAAGAAGAGATTAAACAAATCTTGAAGGAAATTATTAAAAACGACGAAGAATTGGAGGTGTTTTTGGAATTTCATCACGCATGTGGAAACCTCATACATTTCAAGTAAGTTTACATTTGTATAAATTCAAAATGCGTTAAATTATACAAAGTCACCAACTATTGTTGAGTTGTTTTTTTTAATCCGTTACATAAATATTTTTTTTCTTAGGAAATATATGATTTTTGGTTCCTAACAGACGGAAACACTTTTCCGATATTCAAGAATAATTAATTACAAGTTCGTAACATTCACGTATGAAGTCGTACCATCCGTACCCACCTAAAAGGATATTTGAAGTATGCCTGTACACCGCCACCAACAATGATTGACATGGTTAAAAATAAGCATATTGCAATCAAGGGATGTAAAAGTAGCTCCGTTGGCAATAACATTGATGTTCTCAGTTTCTCATGAAGAGGAAACCGAGCGTTCAAAAACACATCAGCAACAAGGAGTATTAATTAGGGATGCCACTTTCTTGTTTATAAATCGGGGAACAAAATGTAATATAAATATTATTCAGTAACAGAAAAAGACTCGATTAAATCTTGAAAATGCCATTTAATATCACAAGAACTTTCTGCAAAAAGCTCTTGATTCATTATGATCGATGAAGGTTTTATTTTCTCTTGCCAACATTTGTCAACAAGACTCGTACTCTTTACTTCTTTTTTGATATGAGAACCTGCTGGGGCAAGTGTGAGGTTGGTTTACCCTAGAACCTGGTGTAAACCTCAGTGGCAACTTTTTTTGCCACAGACCGCTACAATGCGGTAACCTCCCAGGTTCTCATTTTTGGTAATTGTTTGTGTGTCTGTTTTGAAATTGATCATTTTACAATTCATGCTTTCTCTCTTCCTCTTCTTCTTGACTGTGTGGGGAGGCTGTGTCTTCTGAATGTGGCCTCTTCTGACATGCGTATTTTACTTTCTTACCTTATGGTGAACATACGTGTACAATGTAAACAAGGGAAAATCATAAGTTGACAAGAGAAAACCTAAACTTATTTGTTTAAAGCAAAGTCTCTTTAGTTGTAGACTTAAATGTACATATGTATTTGGTAGTGGTAGAGAGTGAGAGAGATAGAGAGAGAGAGAGAGAGAGAGAGAGAGAGAGAGAGAGAGAGAGAGAGAGAGAGAAAGCATTTTTGTTACTAGTATGTCAATTCTAATAAAACGCTCAAAAAATAACGAAAAAAAAAACCTTTCGGGATACCACATTGGAACGGTCAGTGGCAAAACAAATTTCCAATGGGGGTTTAAACCCGGTTCTAGGATGCACCAACCTCACACTTGCCCCAACAGGTTCTCATATCACAAAATAAGCACAAGTTGTCTTAGTGAAATAACTCCAACTCACTCATGAGCTTATCAATGCTCAATTCTCTTTAAACCTCAATAAACTCTTAAACCACTGCTACCGCCGTACAACCAAAGAGGTAAGCACAATGATCAACTGAAGATGGGTGAATTACCAGGCGTGCAGAATATAATGTTGGTAACCTTTCTTTTTTGAATTTACAGATGGGTTTTACGAATAACTGGGAGAAATTAATATTGCCTTTTATGTTTTAAGTTTATAAATTCAATCTCCATAAAAACTGGCTGTGAAATACCTTGTTGCAAAAGTGATTTTAAACTGCACCTGTATTTTGAAATTAAATCTGGCTATCGGCGACTAAACTTGCTAAAATTGTTCCTTAATTTGTGATACCGAAAATCTTGTTTTAAAAGTTTTTCTGTTATGCAAAGATTATGTTCTTTGAAATCATTAACGTCATTGCAAGCTCTAGAAAGCAAACAAGCTAAAAACGCAAAATTTACTATAATATTAAAATTAAAATTAATATCTCTTTAATCATATATATAGTAGTGACGTATCAATTTTGAAAAGAAAGATTAAGATCAGGAAAGTTTGCTTGCTTATCTGAAGTGTTTTCTTTATTAAGTTGTAGATCATTAGGATAAATTTTATTAACCAGAGATGAAAAATTGTTATTTCTATATTCAACAAATCTTCATGGTACCTACCTCGAGGTACTGTTAAAGGCTATAATAATATCATCCTGAGGTTCGGTAGAAAGAGACAACATAAAAACTCTTTCATAACAGTATAAAACAGATCAGCAACAAGGGATGCACAATTAGTGCCCATGGCTGCGAGACAATACATTTTAATCTATTAGAAACTCCGGTCACGTTTTTAATTACCCCTTCTTGCTCATCTGTTTCATCATGCTACACAGGAGACTTATCTGTATATCACCAAGAAGTCATTACAGCGAGTAAATACTTCTAACGTTTTTTAATTTAAAGGATATAATGGGTTTTTTTCGTAACATATTTCAGAAACGAAAAGACGTTGAACAAAACGATCATACTCGATCCGAAATGGTTGATTGACGCTTTTAAAAGCTTAAATACACATTGTCGGTTTTCTACTAAATCACATGAAATAATGGCTGAATGGGATGATTTTGAGAAATATGGAAGTCTTCCAAAGTCCCTTATCGGTATGTATGTGTGACCGGTTGTCATATTATTAACAAAGTATTCGTGCATCGTTCAGTTACACCTCTACATTAAAAAGATGACATAATTATAAAAATGAGAAATATTCATAACAGAAATTACCACAGTCAGAAAACACGGCCTTTTCTTACAGGCTAACAGTAGAGAAAAAAGAGAGCACATTACAATTTAAAGAACGCTCCACAAACAATTAACGAACATGACAACCTGACGGATTACAGCCTTCGAACAGGCACTTGCAAATCAATTTGCCACTGGTAGGTTCAACCTCTCTCCGACAGCAACACTCATATGAGCAAACAGGTGCAACAAGCTCCAACTTAACCATTGACTAGAAAGAGTTGCATGATAAAACGCTCAAATATATCTTACATACTAGTCATGCAAAAAAGTAGGTTATTTCACTCCTAGGCTTTGAGAGTGTAACTGTTACTGAGTTTTGAGAATTGGATATCAAACTAGTGTGTTTTGATAACTTATTCATTAATATACAGATGCGTTTATTATGTCTTTGGTTTTTTGGTTGCCTATATCATCTTATGTATCTTTCTGTCGCGAACAGGATTCTTTTCGAAGAAACCTTTAAGGTCTGCCGTTTGTATTTGAACTATAATTATCAATTTAAACAAAGCTATATTATCAATTCGTTTCATCAGTAGATCCAACAGTATTCATTGTTAGACTATAAGAACGCATGTCTATATAAAACTACTTAAATGACAGTAGTACTATGCTAATTGTTTTGAATCATGCCTAAACATTTCTCTATTGAGACTTTGTATGGAAAATCCCGATTGCGTAAAACCGCCCTATTCAAAGAAGAATTGTCTTGTGCTAAGCTTATGTCTGAAGATTTGTTTGTTTGTTTCTACATTATATCAATATAGGAGAATATGCATGAGTGCACAGGCAACAAATGTATGGGTTTTTTTCAGTGTTTACACTCTGCTTGCTTACCCTTTTGTTAATAAATCAGTTTTCTAATATATTGTTCTTTTCAGACGAATTTTGGGGAGAAAAACTTTCGTCGAAAGATAAATTAGAATACGCAGGCCTTAATGACGATGATGAACAATTTTCAAAATACTCGGAAACCATTCTCGACTACCTTGTAAAGTTAGGATTGTTAGCTGAATGTAAATATTCCGATACCAAAATAAAACAGGTAAAATATTTTGATAATATAATGTAACCTAGCTTACGTCTGTGATTGATTTTTGTATCTTTTTGCTGTTCTAGAAGTCACTGATTTTTTTATAGTATGCACAATAAGCCAACAACTGCTATGGGATCATTAAAACAGCAAATGATCGATCGTTAGAGTCCATGCATAATTATCAATTAACCAGTATTCGCTTGTTCGAATTTAGAATATTTATGAACAATAATATTGAAATATCTGTAGCTTAAATTAAATGTGAACTTCTTAAATTTATCTATATGGTTTTGTCTTTTTCTTATTTTTCAGAAAGTCTATATTGCACCAAGCTTTTTAAAAGAAACAATATCAGAAGAGTTATTGATGCCTGCGTATAATGAAACAACTACAAGCAAGTTGTGTTTTACCGCGAAGTCCGGATTTCTACCTAGTTCTGTCTTTAACAAGTTGTTGGCGTCTTGCATTGCCAAGTATTCGTTAGTGTACGACGATACAACATCTAGATATCTATTATTTTGTGGATGTGGACAATTTCGCATCTTTAAAGAAAATCTTGATCCGGGTTATACTTTGTTTGTTTTCTTTCGGAAAAACGAGATCCAAATCTGGTTGTCGGTAAAGGATTATAAACCGGATGATGAGAAAAGTGTACGTGAAGTATGCACAGAGTTAAAGACATTCGTCGAAAACATTATCAAGCCAATAGATGTGGAACTTAATCTGAAATGTCCACAAACAAGTTTTATACTCAGTGATGAGTTCAGATTAAAGCTGAGTTACAACACGACAGAACAGACAAAAGAGATCGAAAGTAAAATAACAGTAATACCTTTCCAGTGGAAAAAGTTCTGGTTAAGTATGTATGTCTACTCGCAGTAAATTGCAAACGTGTCGAAATTTTAATGTAATGCAACAGTTTTTTAAATGCATGTGGGAGTTTAGTTGTAGTTTCGTGGTTCATTTTATCTTATGTTTAAAGTTTGAATAGTATACTCCGATTCTACGTAGAGAAATTAAAATAATATGGTCTGTATCGTTAGGAAGATAACTTAGTGTAAATTTTACCCCGATTTGTGTTTGTTTAGGTACGAATCAAACTAATAATTCAAGTCACAAGAAACCCGAAATCGAAAAGGGGTTTAAAAAGGATTGCAAATACAATGGTAGACTGATCAAGTTATCAGACGATGAAAAGAAAACCATAGCTAATAGTTGCGGAGGAAATTCGGCTTTCCAAGGTAAATTTATTTCGTTAGGACAAACCCTTTCTTTTATTTCAGGATCTCAAACCGTTTCTTATTGAATAAAAATAATCTAAAAATACCGTATTTATTATTCATTGATCACCGTCATATACAAAATATGTTTTATCAAACTTAAAGATTTTTACTTGTTTAAAACAAGAAATGATATGATAGTTAACTGTTGGCTTTAAGTGCCTATTTCAGTTATAGCATATCTTACATTTACAAAACACCCTTAAATCTCTCAATCAGCCTCCGAAAGGAACCAATTACTACAGTTACTTGAAGAAACTACAGATTCAAAAATCACTTCCGAACTGATGTTTATACTGATGATGTTATGAATGTGACTTACGACAGTCAACGTAGATACACATTGTATACATCATGTTTTCATTATTATTCTTACTTTACTTTAAGTTTTGTGGAAGATTCAAGCACTACAACTTGAAGGATGCCCAATAAAACTCGCAATCAGAAGTATTGGAGATCTGAAAAACCCAGAAAACGAGAAGTATGTCCAGCGGGTAAGATCTGTTTTATATTGTGTATTTATTAATGTGGTGCAAAATTTAACGAGGTTAAAATTTCGCAATATTTTGTCAAAAGAAGCTGTATTTTCTTTATTCGCATATTTATCAATTCGCGATTAACAATATAATTATATTGATATTTAAGTGAGGGGCCAAAATAAAAAAAAATGACAATATACTCAATTTTTCGTATGACCCCTGTAGCTTGAATAAAAGCCATGCAATTCATTCTTATGCTATCTATGCTATCTATGAGTGTTAGAATGATGTGTATATGTGTTCCGGCCAATGCCTTGTGCAATGCCTTTTCCAGATCATTTACGTTGTTGACATCATTCCTGTTACGCACCTTTTTCAAAGATATTCCCATATGTGTTTTTTTTCGGGGAATTATGATTGTCATTTGAGCTTATTCAAAACGAACTTTCCATGTATGACATGCCATGTGGCAGCGTGAAGTATCCCGATGTATAAGTCATAATTACCGGTCATTATGTAAGGTATTATGACAGAGATGAAGATTTCTGCACACAATCGACGGCATTTAAATTACCCTTAGTGTTTGGAATTCTGTCTTGCCGTTATAAGAAATACCGTCCCAGATTATAACACTCCCAACTCAGTAACGGTCATATTCGAGGACATCTACATGATCAAATCTATCTCCTAGTCGTCGCAAAACACGAACCCTTACATCATCTCCAGAAGAGATTGAATTAAGACTCATCGGTGAAAACTAGGGATGTCAAGGGATCCTGAATTTGGAATCCGGATATCCGTTGAACGATCCGAATGGATATTCGGATATCCGAATATAAACACTTTGCTAATAGAAATATGTCGTTTCCATAGACATAAACGCTTCATAACTTTAATATTTTAATTAATTTCGATCAAAAAAGCATTTGATATTCTCAATAAGTATTTTGTTTTCTTTCAGTTGTTAAATAAATAGTGCAAAAAGTTTGGAATTAAAACGATAAAAAACTGCGTGAATGAACTATATATTTGCTGTATTTTCATCATCATTTTACTTTAAAAAATGTCGCGAACAGCGAACTATAAAAAGAAAGGCATAACAAATTATTTGTTTAGAACGTAGATTTTAATAAATCGTTATCGCGAGATCAAATAAAAAAATGAATTCATAAATAATTTAAAAGACAGAACCAAACTGACTTAATTAAAAGTGATTTATAACCGCTAAGCCGTTGTCTACAGAATCCATTCTCTATCCATTCTAAATAAAATCTATCCAAAAAATAAAGATTATTTTCTTTACTCAAAATAGAAAACGATCCTGTTTCATCGTTTTCTGGCTCAGCGGCCGTGCTGACGTGCCCTATGTAAAAATTGTGACGTAGTGACGTGTTGTTAGACGAAAACCTTTGTAAGGACGTCGAGCACGTAGCCGGGCAGTTCTCAGCCGGTTTCGAGCGGTACAAATAGACATTAATTTCCCCGTGGCTTTCCTTAGACGTTGAACGAGTTTTGAAGCGGTTGTAAAGCGCTTTAGTGGTGATGACATCACAAAGAAGCGATTTTGGTACGGCGTTCTTTTTTACGGCCTCAATGGACGAGGCCGGTGGATGACGCTGCCAGTTTATCATTATCGCGCTTGCATACGATATTGTTCGCTCATAGCAGTAAAAACGACCTGCTTCGTCATCAGCGTGTTAACCAGTTTCTGGAAGTTTTTAAGCGATATTTCTGTCATTAATGGGTACGTCAGGACGGCGACCCATGCTTGTTACCTCCATAATTTACTCCAGATAAGTTCATGATTGCCGATAATCTTTTTATGTAAAACGAAATTTCCGAAAAAAAACGTGTCGGTTTTACTATTTCATCATACATTCAAAGTTTTTATTAATTCGCGGGTTAAGCGATTCGCGAATATTAGTCGAACTAAAAGTGACGCAAATAAAGCCTTTTCTACAGTATAAAACTACCGTCCTAAATGTATTGCCTGTACATTTTTAAACGATCAATATGAAAGTAGATATATTCTTTTCAAGGAGGATCATTGTAGATCCAGATCTGATTGCAAAGATGAGCAAACTTATGTTGATCTTCACTGGTCACCCATGTGATAATAGGGGTGTATATGTTGCTCATTGCTTGCATTGCATAACTTGTTAAGTAAGAACATTTCAGTAACATTGATTGTAGTATTGTAGTAAACTTGTTTTACTATTTCAGAAAATAAAAGCTTCCAGTTTCCGTCATCCATTCATTTTGCCGATATATTCTATTTTTGAATGGAAACATCGGTAAGTATCAAAACTGAACATTATTTTTCAGACTTCGTATTTATAAATCTAAAATAAACAAAGGGCCGCTGCTGTCGAAACTAAGTATCAGATACTAGTTTGAAAACTAAATGGATCAATGTTGAAATGCCAAAAGTGAACGCACGTAACAGCCGATCTCCTTGTTGTCAATGGCAGACTATAGAAACCTCATTTAAATCACATAATATAGAATTCGTAATGTCACAGATATCGAATTCCCTCGGAAATATATTTCGTTCAAACGTCGTGTGCACACATTACCGTGCCTTAAGACTTTTAACTCAACACATTACAAACTTAAGATTCAGTGTTGAGCAAAACAATACATAATAAGAATCGGTTGCCTCAACTTGTTGTTCATCATGTAAAGTCTATTTGCTTATTATTTTCTTCAGCTACTTTGTTATAATATTATATTAACATGATTATCCATGCCGATACAGTGGTTTGTTGATGTGAATTCACGATCAATGAACGTTTTGTTTGAGAAACTATATGGACGGGTTTGATGTTTGGCACGCTGCTTTATGTCAAACATACCCTCAGTGGCTAATACAGTTTATAACTTTTCATTAAATCGGTATTATCCAAGTTTGATGTTGATATTTGTTTGACATTAGTTATGCGATATTTTCAAACAGTAACTCATCTTTAAGGTTTAATAAAGCTGTTTTCAGAATGTGTAAATAAAGTTTCCTTACCTTTTTTGCAAGTAATTCAAGCGTTTTCAAGATAGTAATTATCAAAACTAAGTCATTCTCAGCCTCTGCTGGGCTGATAAATCCCTTATTGAAAGCTATTAATGACAGATCTTGTGAAATAATATATTTTCTGGATTGAAAGCCATTTTATACTGCGATGGGTAGAATGATATCTCAGCTTGTGTAATTTGTACCAGCATCGGCGGGATACGGGTCGTAGTCAATTTTCAGTGTCACTTCCTTTAGGCTGATATCGTCTATTGTGCTATTCGTTTGGTAAATACTTGGAATAGAATATTAAAAATTCTGTATTACGTCGTATTGAATACTAGTATGTTTATGTCAATGAAAGATGCTGAAGATTACTATGCCACAATTACTATGTTTACAAGTAAAATATGCATATGAGAAATCGCCACAATTAAACAACACAGCCTCCCTACAGCGGCGAAAAAGGAGAGATGTGCTATAACAATATCCATTTTAAATAAGATACCACAAACAATTCACGAAAAGGAGAAGAATTGGTATAAACGCATTGGAACAGTGAGTGGCAAAACAGTTTGCCATCTGGGGTTTAAACCATGTTGTAGGGTGAACCATCCTCACACTTGTCCCATCAAGTGCGTTCATTGGTCATTACATAAGCGATTGCGTTATTAATAAACTGCTATCAGTTGTTTGTAAATGTTTTCTTTTATAGTTAGTGGTTGTTTTGTTTATTGACATCAATAATATATATTGTACTGTTTTATATTGACATGTATTACGTAACAACTTCACTGTTCATTGCGAGTATTTCAGGTTTTACTTTGTGTCGCCTTACTGCGAGAATGGTGACCTAGAATCAAGACTTCGGTGTAAACATGATATTCGGACAACGTGCAACTGTAAAAAGCTGAATCTGGCTCAGAAAATTCGTATAGCTTTTCAAGTCGCTTTAGCAATACACTACCTACATACGCCGTTTATTTATGACCCTAATAGGTACTTTTTAAAATACAATTACGCACTTAACTTAACTGTCTCGTAAATTCGTTGATATATTTTATATTCATGCTATAACAATACTCCCGTATACTTTTTTTAAATCCTAAAGATTTTCTTCAATATACAGTAAATCAAATCGATACACATTGTAGAATAAAATGTTCGAAGAAGACATTTAGGAAGTATAAAAGACCTAACTGTTACCATTATTCTTTGTATTTATCTGTCGCGCTACATGTGTAAAACCGGTCCATGCAACGTAAGTTCTTGTAACATCAAGTTGATTATTGTGGCGGATCCAGCGAAAATGCCTACAGGTTGGGCGACAATTTGTTTGCGAAAGAAACCATAGGCCTAGTGGGTGTGGGGGTCATGGTATTCTAACAGAAGTTAAATTAGGCAACCATTTCCGGCATTTTGGTGAATTCTAGTTTATTTAATCAGGAATTTTAAGTACTTAATGATAGTTGAAAACGGAACTTTGAAAGCCAACGAACGCGAAAAATATGAAAATATTGCAGGCTCGGTTTGATTGAGCCTGTTGATGATAAATTGTATGGCCATACATATATTATTTGATTGGAATTTAAGATTTTTTTTAAAGTATCATTTTCAGGATTGTAATAAATATAATCATTTAAATATTTGACATGTGTTTTACCAATAAATACGTTAAACGAATAGACCAAAGTTGAAACCTATAGCCCTTTTTTACGCCGGGTGTGTTGGGAATTTCGTTTGACAGGGCACGTGGCCCCTGTTAAATCCGCCACTAAATAAATCTATGAAACTGTTACTTTGACCATTTTACAGAGGGTCTAAAAAGACTGTTACAGTACATGGAAGCATTTCGTCCAAGTATATTGTGCTAGATGGGAATCTTAATGCTCGGCTAATCGAGTTTAAACATTCACACGAGTACAATGAAGTGACTGAGTCGGTCAGTGGATCTGACGAACATGAAGTGACTGACTCGGTCAGTGGATCTGACGAACAAAACATCAGTACGCAAAGCACTGTTGCAAAGACCAAAGGAAAAAGCAGGGACATCAAAAAGGACTATGACAGTTTTGAAAAAGGTTTAACATCGTTACTTTAATGTAATATTCCGAAATAATTTCTTCGTTTCGCTACTAATATGATAAATCGTTTTCAGCTCATATTTGTTTTAATTGAAATTATTATAACCATACTAATAAAATAACTTCCAAATGTTTCCGCATGGTATTAATTACGAAACGACACACATACTCTCACCCAAAGTACTCATTGGTCATCAATAGTATGTTTAGAATTTATGCTTGTTTTGTTTATCCCTCTCTTAACTGAATAGAACTGTTTTGACTTGGAATCAATTATTACATGTCTTTTAAATCTTAAGTGATTTTTTCTTGAATGAATTCAAAACTATTTACATGTACATGTAATTATACCGCAGGGTCAAAATTAGAAAGATCTTTAATTTAAAAGGTGAAATATGATGCTGGTTAATAAGGTATTATTTTTTCCTAAAAAAAGTGTCCACCTAATACGAAGCAAGCTAATTCGTCGAGCGATTGTCTAGTTGCTTGACTGCAATTTGCATTAGTGCATTTAAGCAAAATTCAGGATAACTCTCGCCAAACTGTTCCAAAGTCAATAATTACAAGATAAAGTTTCAAATTGAAGACTGTTGTTAGCAACTGATCACAAATAAAGAGTAAAGTAGATGGCTTTCTAATAAAAAAAATTGTAGGCAAAAAGTGGGCAAATTAGAACGTTGGGTGCGTGTATTTCAAAATGTTTAGTTGAATATTTTTGAAATTATAGAAAAAAGAAGACAGGTTTTAATTATTTGTATCGTTACATTATCAAGTTATGGACCTCAGCAGAGTAGTTTTACGATTTTACAAGACAAAGACAAATACAATGCATAATTTCATTTCAGTTTTCGCTGAGTTAATGGAGGGGTGCGTTATCACAGAGGTAAAATGTTTATGTATATGTTTTTGGAATAAGTATGGCCTGTTATCGATATGAAATTACATTTTTTCTTATTAAATTTTCGTAAAAAAATTCATTGAACTTTATCACATATCTCCATTTAAATGTATTATTCGCGTAATTTTGCTCATATTTGTCAAAACTAAGTTTGTTGTCTGTTACACATCATTGATACTGTTGAACAACCCTGTCTAAACTTGCCAAAGGAATAAACGGAGAGAGCTGTCTCGTAATTTACATACGAACTAGTAAAAATACTATAACAAAATTAATTTCATTTCCAGTTACCGAAATTTGGAAAGCAATCATTTGACAAAATTTTATTTAAATTTCATCAAAATTAAATGAAGCGCAACACTTTCTACAATTAGCAAGACATCCGATGGCGCTTTAAATTTTTGTTATTTGTTTGCACGTGCTTTTGCGGACTCGTGCTACATGTAGCTATCGCTATTGATTGATTAAAACCAAAAAACAACGAAAACCCTGACGAAATACAACGAAATGTCATTGAGAATATTTTTTCAAAGAAAAATGAGCAATTGAGCACATGCTTATGATATTATACAGAATGATGTAGTACATGTAATAACATGGTAAATCTTTGATGGTTATTATAAGATTTTAAAAAAAAACAAGTGTTACACAAAACGAACTCAGAGATTCATGTGTTCAATCACAAGTATCACCTTATTTAAGCATTGTCATGTGTGGTATGCAATAACTTTTACTGTGCTTATTATAATTTTATTTAATATACGAGTGTTACTCGTTTTCAGAACTTTTGCAATTACAACAGTTTCTGTCAGTACTTATCACATACCCTAAAATCTATATTTACCAAAGTGTAATAGCAACTTTCTGAAAAATCTTATCATTTATGCTAAAATTGTACTTTGGTGATTTCTTTGTTTGTAGGATATGGAAAAGAAATTGAAGAAATGGTACAAGGAATTGCTTGCAATTCGTACAGCCATCCGAGAAGTCAATACCGCAGACGATTTTAAACAGAAGGTCGTAGACAAATTGAAGGTAAAATGACAAATATGCCTTTTATGTTGCTATTTTTTCATGACCGGATAGCATTGAGCGTGCATAAATTGTGATATAATATAGAAATTAAAAACTTCTATGTTATTGACACCGATCAATTTATTTTATTTTAGTCTGACCTTATCAGATTCCTTCATCAGCTTTTATTAAATCTCAAAAAGAAAACAGATTGAAGTTCCAGATCAGCTAGCTTATATATTGTTTGTGTAGAGAAAGGGCAAATAAGACCACTCACCACTTGCATAATACACAGATTGCCTCCCCACATAGCATTAAAGCGAAAACAGTGCATTTGTTTAAGTTCAACTTAAATATAGACACCACAAACAATGAACGAAAAGGTTTAGAGGTCGGTGGCTTAACCTGTTTCAACTGGGTGTATGCATTGAAAATCAATATTCAGCTACAATCACAATCTAAATGTTATGTTAAATAAAGGTCTGCTGTGGTAACAAATTTAATAAGTTTGTTCTTAAACATTAACATCTATTATTAGATGTTTCTTGGTAAATATCTTGCTGACTTAACCTCATGTGTCCGGTCTGCAAAAAGATCGTGGAGAAGATTCTTAATGCTGCCGTCATCTACTTGAAATTATAGTGTTCGCATATTTAACACGCATATATGTCATTACTGTTTCTGATCACGTCGGCAACTTGAAGCTCGATCTGTTTATTTTTTACTTGTCATCGCTGTTTTGCTGATTTGACGGTGTTTGGTGTGTTAATTCAGTCAACTGTGTTTGGTAATTTACCTCAAAGTACAAATTTTTAACTAATTATAAAGGTTTACAAAATAAAAGAAATACTTGACCAGGACATATACCAACAAATTAAACCAATAATCAAGATGTGTTATTGCTATAAATGTTAATTATTTACCACAACGAACCCACAAACCAAGTTGAACAAACCAAAATCTTTTCAGCACGTTGTTCCGGAGCGGTTATTTCATGCTTAAACAAAATTTATTTTCAGTTTTAGATCATTACGTGCCTTTTATGCTCAGTTTGTTTATAACTCATTCAAATGTTTCAGAACATCCTGTGTAAAAAATTTAATGTTGACCTGATGGTTCGGCCGAAAGTAAACCATGAAAGGAAATGTGATGTGTGCATGATTAATCAGGCTGGTAAGACATATTTGCTGTCTATATATACTCAGGCTGGTAAAAAGGTGAAATATGCATATCAGGAATCGCCACATTCAGAAAAAAACAGCCTCCCCACACAGGCAAGAAGAAGAGAGTGGGAGAGAGCATGGTTAATAAAAAGATCAGTTTCAAAGAAGACACCACTAACAATAAATAAAACTGAGAACCCGAGGGGTTACCGCCTTGGAATGGTCAGTGGTAAATCAAATTGCTACTGGGGGTTTCAACCAGGTTCTAGGGTGCATCAACCTCATACTTGCCCCAACAGGTTCTCATATCACAAAACAAGTACAAGTTGTCTTGGTGAAATGACTCCAACCCACTTATCGGCTTAACAATGTTGCATGCAAAAGCAAACAAATATATAAAACATAAGAAGCTAAGAGCATTGCAAAGCCGAATGGGGCGGGTACTCAATGATCTTACCAAGACCAGAGCTCCTGGAGTAAAATCAGCAAGAACACGATGACAGGGATAAAAGAAACAAATCGAGCTTCCCCATTAACCTTCATAAACTCTTAAACCCCTGCCACAGTCGTGCAACCAAAGAGGTAAGCATAATGATCAACTGTAGAAGGGTTAATCACCAGGCCTGCAGAGCGATGTAAAATATCATGTTGGTAACCTTTCTTGAAGTTTTTAAATTTACAGATGTTTTTTTTTACGAATAACCGGGAGAAATTAACACTGTCTTTTATCTTTTTATGTTTATAAATTAAATCTCCATAAAAAAACTGGCTGTAAAATATCTTGTTGCAAAAGTGATTTTAAACTGCATTTGTATTTATGAATTAAATCTGGGCAT
This sequence comes from Corbicula japonica, assembly GCA_038501625.1. Classification (NCBI taxonomy): domain Eukaryota; kingdom Metazoa; phylum Mollusca; class Bivalvia; order Venerida; family Cyrenidae; genus Corbicula; species Corbicula japonica. The sequence continues at coordinate 116,449 of JAZAYU010000831.1, forward strand.
CGGCGATAAAACTTGCAAAAGGTTTTTTTTTAATTTGTTATACCGATTAACGTGTTTTAAAAGTTATTCTGTAATGTAAAGCTCTTGAAAATCGAACAGGCTGTGAGATATAAACCCCGTAAGATGTTGCACGGGGAACATCGCCGTCTAACAACGGAAAATTTACTATATTAAAATTAAAATCATCTCTTTTATCATAAATTTTAGTAGTGACATAACCATTTTCAATGGACAGATTTCGATCGAGAAAGTTTGCTTGCTTTTCTGAAGTGTTCGCTTTATTAAGTTGTAGTTCTTTAGGATTAATCTTATTAACCGGTAATAGAAAAATGGTTATTGTCTATATTTAATAAATCATCAAGGTACCTCGAGGTGTTGTTAAAAGCTGTAATTATATCATCTTGATGTTCAGTAGAAAGAGATAACATAAAGTCTCTTTCATAACAGTATAAAACAGATCAGCAACAAGGGGTGCACAATTAGAACCCATTGGGATGCCTATTACTTGTTTATAAATAGAGGTACCGAATCTAACATAAATATAATCCAGTAAGAAAGTAGCGACTCTATTAGGTCTTGACAAGTCCATAAGGTATAATTATCATAAGAACCATCTGTAAAAATGCCCTATGTTCATTACAAGCGATGAAGGTTTTATTTTCTCTAGCAAACGTTTTTTTTTTCAATGAGACTGGTTAGTTTGTCTCTTATTAAATTATGAGGGAGCGAAGTGTATAATGTTGTGAAATCATAAGTAGACAAACAGAACGCCCGAAAATTATTTGATTTAAGCCTTTTAAAAATAACATTTGAATTTGTAATCGACCAAAATAAATATTTGTAAGACATATTTGCTGTTGTCTATATATACTCAGGCTGGTAAGACATAGTTGCTGTTGTCTATATATACTCAGGCTGGTAAGACATAGTTGCTGTTGTCTATATATACTCATGCTGGTAAGACATATTTGCTTATGTCTATATATACTCAGGCTGGTAAGACGTATTTGCTCATGTCTATTTATACTCAGGCTGGTAAGACATATTTGCTGATGTCTATATATACTCAGGCTGGTAAGACATATTTGCTGATGTCTATATATACTCAGGCTGGTAAGACATATTTTCTTGTGTCTATATATACTCAGGCTGGTAAGACATATTTGCTGATGTCTATATATACTCAGGCTGGTAAGACATATTTGATGTTGTCTATATATACTCAGGCTGGTAAGACATATTTGCTGATGTCTATATATACTCAGGCTGGTAAGACATATTTTCTGGTGTCTATATATACTCAGGCTGGTAAGACATATTTGCTTATGTCTATATATACTCAGGCTGGTAAGACATATTTGCTGTTGTCTATATATACTCAGGCTGGTAAGACATATTTGCTGATGTCAATATATGCTCTATCTAAAAGATTAATCTACCAAATGGATTCCTTTTTTAAATCGTATGACAGTTGCTTTACACCATAATCATTATTTATTAACGTTTTAAGTGAAATATCCATATCAGGAATGACCACATCCAGAAGAAACCTTCCCAAATAGACAGGTAGAAAAAAGAGCATTGGTAATAAAATGATCGATTTCAAAATAGACCCCAATAATAATAAAAGAGAAAGAGAAATCGAGGGGTTACCGCAAAAAAATGCCACTGGTGATTTAACTCGGCTCTGGGGTGCACCAATCTCACACTTGACCCAATAGCTTCTCATATTAATAAACAAGTACAAGTTGTAAGTAAAGAATATTACGGTTCGGTTATGAACAACCTTGTTCCATAAATGAGTTAATAGACACGTTTGATAAAAATTATATTAAAAGTAAATAAAATAACGCAGATTTAACAAACACCGGGCTTTAACTTTTGTATATCATATATGTGCAATTAAACTCAATTTGAATTTTGTTTTTGAAACCTTTCAGATAAAGAATACTTCGAAAACCATTTAAAAGAATGCAAACAAGCAATGGAAATATGTTCTGCGTGCAACTACAACTCACATCGTATCTCACAGATGTGTTATTCTTGTGGGGCTACTGTAAAACCATTCTTAGGTAAGTTATATAAGAGAGCACGCATAATATTTAATTCCCGTTTTAAAGCGATTTAACTATTCTGTTCTACTTTAAAAATTCTCAGAAGAAGTGTTTTCGAAATACATGTACTTGTTTTAAATCATCAATATGTTTACTTACCCGCATGACTGCTGCAAAACTAATCATTTAAGCGAACAAAGAAAGTTAACGATCAATCTCTATCTGTATCTGTATGGACACGTAGAAGAGCAACAGAGCCACTGCCGGCAAATGTTCTACGGGGAGTGAAGATTAGGGTTAGTCCCGGCGAAGGGCTGTAATTCATAGTAGAATTAATCAACTACAACTTTCAAAACGAGTTAAATTGAGTAACTTGAAAGTTCGTGTGTCGGTTTAATTATTTTCACCTAGAATTAACACTCTATACGACAGCCTTCACCTTTTTATTTATTGACCTAAAGGATGATGGTATTACCAACTATATTTATGTTTTGCAAAAAGTATATCTTCATACATATATACTTTAATTGAACCTACTAAAAAGTGGCCCACAGAAAAATGTTAATGATCAACATAGGAAGTAATAATTGAGTCACTCAGGCAAAAGTAATTAAATCAGGCACGTTAATTATTTTCACCTCGAACCCGTTTAAACGTTTGTCCTTGTAAATAGTAATTCAAGAATATCTTAAATGATTTGAACCGACACCAACTAATAAGTAATTAATTTAAGTTTTTTTTTTGTTTGAAAATCGGGACGTATTATGGGAAAACATGCGGCGGGCGGCGTCCACAGGGTTTCCGCTCTCTAAGTCAAAGATTTTTCATCCGATCTTTATCAAACTTGGTGAATATGTTGGTGGGCATCATATCTCGACCAAGTTCTATAACCAACCAAATCCCCCAGGCACTCCTGAATAATGGCCCTTGAATTGTCCAACATTACTGTTTCCGCTATCTTAGTCAAAGAGTTTTCATCCGGTCTTTATCAAACTTGGTGAATATGTTGGTGAGCATAATATCTCGACCAAGTTTTATAACCAGCCAAATCCCTCCAGGCACTCCTCAATTATGGCCCTTGAATTGTCCAAAATAAGGATTTACGCTCTCTAAGTCAGAGTTTTTGTCCTGTCTTTATCAAACTTGGTGAATATGTTGGTGGGCATAATATCTAGACCAAGTTCTATAACCAGCCAAATCCCCCAGGCACTCCTGAATTATGGCCCTTGAATTGTCCAAAATTACTGTTTCCGATCTCTAAGTCAGAGAGTTTTCATCCGGTCTTTATCAAACTTGGTGAATATGTTGGTGAGCATAATATCTCGACCAAGTTCTATAACCAGCCGAATCCCCCCAGGCACTCCTGAATGATGGCCCTTGAATTGCCCAAAAACTGAATTAGCGGTATCAGCTCTCCAAGTCGAAAAATGTTCATCGGATCGTTACGCAACTTTGATGATCAGCATTTTGACGGGCGTATTTTGTGTCAGTTTGGCACTCTTGTTTATATTTAAACTGCAAAGCCTAATACTACAAATGCTTATACATTGACCTCTTTATCTGAGAGTTATAGTTTTCTGCAAATCATGTTCAAATGAGCTGTTGAGCCACAACAATTAAGAGTACCTACTATTAATTGGTTGCCTAAGAATATGCAATATAAAATGTTAAACTCTTATAGTAACATTATCTTTAACTGGGCAATGTAAAAAAGGCAAATGAAGTGAAAAACAAAATATTGTAAAGTTCATTTAAAGTCCTAACTGGTTTCTGCGGAGCTTTGTATATTGAACATGTTGAAACTAAGTACATAACTTAAAATATTTTTAAAACTTTAACAGGCGGATGAGATATTGACATTTTGGGCAATTTAAATGGAAAATAACGTGAAATAAATAGAAAAGAATTAAAGTTCATAACAAGAGCTGTCACTAAAAATTGACATATGCCCCGAAAGGCAGCTGATATATCAAATTGGTTTACATGTGTAAAAGAAAATATGCATGTGGAAGAGATGAAGCATGTTGCATATAATGTGAAAGATGAAAATGGTTATTTGTTTAAAGTCTTTGGTAATAAAAAAGTAAAAATAAAATATTACAATTTTTAAGGAAAATTCTAAGATTAAAGGGCAGATCATCCTAGAAATATGATTATTAGAGTTGTAAACCTTACCACATATGATGTGGGTGATGATAAGAAACACATAAATATTTGAAGTTTGAATTAAATCCCTCACTAAATATAGAGTTTAAGCAAACCAAATGAGTTAGGGGCAAGCAAATTGGTGACAAACATTTCTGTGAAATTTCAATGAAATCCTCCAAAGGGTTTTTGAAGATGGAGTGTGGACAATGTTTTAATAAAGATTTAGTAAAACTCACTACAGGCTCATAAATTGGTCAAAATAAATCTAAGAGGAAATTCCTGGAATTAGGCACAACTAGGCTTGGCGACAAGCAATTCAGTGAAATTTAAATGAAATCCGCGAAAATGGTTTTGGAGATGAAGCGTGAAAAAGATTACTATAGAGAAGTTATAGTAAAAAATCATTAAGTGGCCATAATTCTAGCAAAAAAAATCCGAATAGAAACTCTTGACAAGTATGTTTAACTAGGCTTGGTGGCAAAAATTCATGTTTCAATGAAATCCCTAAAACAGTTTTAAGAAGAAGTGTGAACAAGATTTTAATATAGAAGTTATAATATTATACTAAAGGTAGGGGTCCATAACTCGGCCAAAAATATTCCGAGCTGAAATTCCTTACAATAATGCATATCTGCTTAGTAATAAACACTCCTTTGAAGTTTAAATGTAATCGTCCGAGAGGTTTTGAAGAAGAAGCGAAGACAATTATTATATATAAGTTATAGTAAATGCTGTATGGTCTATTTCAATGAAATCCCGTAAGCGAGGACAAGATTTGTAATGCACCTATATAGTAAAAATGACTAAGGGCGCATAACTCGGACAAAAATAATCCGAGCAGAAATTCCTGACGAAATGCACAACAAGGCTTGATAACAAACAATTCTGTAAAGTTTCAATGGAATCCCTCAAACTGTTGTGGAGAAGAAGCGAGGACAAGATTTTACCGAACTCACATATCGGACAGACGGCGGGACGGACGGACGGACGTACGTATGGACGAACGATTCGATTACTATGTGCCTCCCTTTTGCGGGCATAAATGTTCAAATTGGTTGCTCTCTATTTTTTTAAACAACCCATACAGTGATCAAAATCAATCAAGTGCTACTCATAAACGACAAAAAATGTTACGAAATTTTATTGGTAGGATTCAGTGTGGATCATTTCAAACAAAAAGCCAATGAAATATAGACATCACTTATGTATTACTTTCAGGAGAACGCTGGGGAGCTCTTCTGGTAGCAGGCGAAGGTTCCGAGAAGGATAAAAAGCAAGCAGAAACATTTCAAAGAGATGTTGACGCCATTAAAAGGGTTATTGAATCTGGCTCTCTACCGATAGCGTAAGTATACTGACCTTGTGAATACCTACATGTACACTATAAAGATTGTTGATGCTGAATGTCTAGTAAAAAACGCATTATTTATTACTTAACGATATGTTATTTAACAATAACTAATTTCTTGTGTGTAAAATCTTCGTTAAAACGCTTTATCACCTTTTAGCTTTTTTCTTAATTGTTCTTGGCATCCGATTATTTATTGAAACGGTGTTTGTAATAGATGAAAAGGGAACTTTGAAAGCCACCGAACACGACAAATATGAAAATACTGCAGGCTCGGTTTGATTGAGCCTGTTCATGGGCAGTAATGGGAATGCTTATTACTGCCCACGCCGCCTAGCCCCGGGTTGAGCGCAACTCAGTAATTACACCATTAAATAGTACAATTTTGATCCATCCCAAACGATGGTATGCATATGGCGGTGAACATGGAACCTTCAATGAGGTATTTTCAGATTAATACCATTCCATGTTCAGCGGCGTATGGTCCCCAGATAAAAGAATGGGTTTGCCCTAAACGAGAAAACAATGGGCGGAACTAAACAGAATAGAATTTTGACAGGGGATCTTAGAATATAAATCCTGCATATCACAGACTAAACCAAAGGCAAAATTTAAAAAGCAAGAAGTATATCCTTGGTGGTGATTGGACAATATCCAAATCGACATTGGCTGGGATATTGAAACCACCTATCTATAAACTGGCCGAAATATTAAAACAAAAGGAATTTTAGCAGTACTATAAACATAGTACATAAGTATCGTGCTCAACGACCTTCAAAGGACGTAACTGATAACAGCACTGATTGAATGTACGGGGAGACTTTTTACAGCCGCCACACGGCACAAACAACGCTATTGTGATATTGAAATAGATGAAAAGGGAACTTTGAAAGCCACCGAACACGACAAATATGAAAATACTGCAGGCTTGGTTTGATTGAGCCTGTTCATGGGCAGTAATGGGCAGTAATGGAATAGTTGTAAGTTCCTTTTAAGTATAGTAATAACTAAAATGTCACAAAATATGACCAAAGGTACATTTTCCCGTGGCGTTCCCCAAATTAATTTGTTATATTATAGGGAGGAGAACGTGGAAACAATTATATCAGTTGGAACTGAATTTCTACCTAACCTGAGGAAGAGTATAGCGAACATTAAAAAAAAATCCGTACCACCATCTACTATGCTAATTTACTTCTCATGCCACGGTGAACACATAATGCCTAAAACTGATCAACAAACTGGCGAAAGCAATAGAACTTGTGATTCCAATCAAACAATCGGCAAAGCTTCGTCTGATGGGCTGCAAGAAAAACATCGTTTCCTGGTCGGATTAAATGGCATCACATTGAATTCATTAACCGAAGAGTTGGAAACGATGGAACATGTGGAAACGTTTGTCATTATTCTCGATAGATGTTATGCCCCAGATATCAAAATAAAAAGAAAAACTGTGATTCAAATCAATTCGTGTCAACCAAGCGAGAAAGCTGAAGCAACCAAAGAGCAGAGCAGTTTTACCAAGTTCTTAGTGCAAGCTCTTGAAGGAAAATCATGTAATATAATATGTGAAATATGCAAGAATTCTCCAATCAGGCTGAACGACTACATATCGGTAGCAGATTTATTGGAATACATCCAGAAACATTTACCTCCAAAGCAGAATCCTCGGTTACGCTTTGAAGGAACAAAGTTACATATCGCCTACATTGTACGTAAGGATTTAGAGTGTCATATTCCAGATTTAGAAGAAAGCTTGACGAAATTAAACGCAAACGAAACAAAAGATTAACTTAAAAGAAAGTATCATTACGACCGGTGACGCTGCTTGTGTTCACACTTCACGTAAATCAGGGGCGTAGTTGCAGTCTATTCAAGTGAATTTCAAGTGTGCCAAGTCATGCCCCTCACGGAAAATTCTGAAAACAAATGTGCAATTTGGGTGCATTCTGAGCGTTCTGGGGAGAATCATATGGATTCAGACGCCTTCTCGCGTATCAGCAGCTACGCGCATGTAAATGATATTTGAAATTAAATAAAAACTATGTTTTAGAATGAATCTCTTGCTGTATAGAGAGGTACTGTAGATGTGTTTTTATTCACGTTTGTTTTAGTTTTCCTACTATTCGCGAAACGCTCATAAAAAACGCGAATAAATGATTATATATCAGACAAAATGTATATTCAAAAATAGGTAACTTGAAGTAAAACTGTTAATCACATCAAACGCTGCATATAATACCTTTTTGCCATTCATTTATTTTATTTAATTATTTAGATACATTTGGCAAAATGATTTTGCATAATAGCGACATTATTATACACTGTTTTCAGTTCAAGACTTCCTGTTTTGAGTCTGATGGCATCGAGAATTCATCAATATCCGAATAAAGAAAATAACTGTTTTTTAGAAAAAATCGCGATATTTGACATCGCGAGATTAAAGCGTTTTACAGTAAGCACTATCCTGTGTTGGTTGTTGTATTGCCATTTCCAGTGGCTCATTAGAATAAGCTGAAGTTGATGTTACTTCATATCTAGTTTTGCTGTATTCGTAAAACGCATTTCTGTACAGTTGTCATTTTACTCTAGACCAAGCTTGATATGTACAGTTACTGTCGTGATACATTCTCGATGTTTATGGGCATGCTGGCTCTGCTAATTTGGATAACTAGCCCACCCCTCTCTCCCTTCAAACCTCCCTCATTTTTTCACCTACTCACTTGTATACTCACCCGTTGTTTTCTTCATTTAATCTGTTATAAAAATGGCAAAAGTAAATAAAAAGATGTGTGTGCATGTGTATATACAATTCAATTCAATTTTCTTCATATGCATCATAGATTTCAAGACTTTTAGTTTACTTCAGCTAAAGGGCATGTTCATTGTTTTTGTTGTTTATTTTTTCTTTCGTTAGAGTTCTACAATTACAGGCAAGAAACACAATTATTTTGCTTTCATTTCTACATGTAAATTGCAATTATGATCACATGTTGTTTTTTTTTACAAAATCATTTGTTCATGTCCATGTTTCGTTATTGTTTTAACCGGCAAACTGTTATCCCTTGACAAAGCGGTATTGGACAATTGTACAATTACATAATTAAGAGTATTGTAATTTAAGTGACATAGTGAGCTGAATGTGTCTTCTTTGTAGATTCCGTAGTTCTTTAAGAATTTAAAGTGACTGTTAAATGTAATGTATGATATTTTTACTATATTTTTACTATCAAGCGTATATAATAAACTCGCATTTATTTACATTTACAACAGCAATGATATTTTGTAGTATTTTATTGTGCATATATCTATATGTTTAATTAAAGTATTTTTGAAAATTCCATAAAACGAAAGCTGTTTTACAAAATGCAAATGTTTTAATTCTGTATACTGTACAGTATTTTGTTTCAATGTTAATAAACTCGTCAGAGATACAATATATACCCAACAAAAAAGTTCTGCACACAAGTGTTCTTTTGCAAAAATTGTATAATGTAGCAAATAACTGATATAAATACTTACATTTGTCTCAAGACTAATTGTTTGCAGAGTTAAAGACGAAAAGGGAATAAAAATTGATAGGGGTCAACAGTCAATAATTGCAAATTTGCTGTATCGATGTAGAGGTGTGACGGCTATGCAATCATCTGTTTTATAGCAATTATAGCAATAATAAGCATGCACTGCGATGATGGCAACAGGAAGTTATCAAAGTTGATATCAAGCCATTTCTTGAATAACACTCAAACTTAAGATTTTAATTAATTTAATTATCATATTGTCTCACTCATTGACAAAACAGTTTAGCGATGATTCGAACAGTTTCCATTCTCAGACTGTATCATTGATTCTTAGCATCCTATTAATTAAGTGTATAAAAACCCAATTAAAACGGTCAACACTCATCTTATTTCAGCAAAACACAACTGCATTTACAGACTTCCCGAAAATTGAAAATATGTGTCAGACATTTGGTCAGATGAGATGTGAAAATCTGTCTGACCGAAACAAATTCTGCCAGACCGAAACATTTTAAAAGGCTATTTGCAAGTATAAGGAGTTCAAATTTTTTCAGGATGTCTGATTTAAGAATTCAAATAAATTTATTTCATTCTGTCACATCGGCCACCTAGGCGTATTTCTAAAAAAAAGACAGAGCACGCGCAGTTGGTCAGCTTGTTGATCTACCTGGTGTTCTTGTTCACGAATGGAAACTTTTTTTAAAAATTGAAAATGCATCGACTTAAGAACTTCATTAGACGGCGCCTGGAAGAATGTCGCATTCATCGTGTTGGGTTTACTCACTATTAGTTTAGTGATTTTTGCAACTTTTGTGTAGTAACCCCCTGTGACTTTAACAATGAATTGCTTATAAAGTAGTGATCGGTTTTTGTTTCTGACTTTTTTACGTGGTTGAGTTTGAATTTCTGTTTTATCTGATATGCATCATTCTGAACTGTTTGTCAAAATTAAAAAGATATTTTATAAAATGTCCAAGTGTGCAGAACTTATTTTGCCGAGTATATTATATTTATATAATTGTGTTGAGATTGTAGGCCCTAGTACAGGTATATGGTAAGATAACCTAAGCAGAAGGTTGCATGTGTATCTGTCTTATTGAGCAGGCAAAATCCTTACACAATAATACCTCACCAAGACATTTAAACGAATATTAACTTGATGATCAGACAAGCCAATCAAAGGCCAAATGGCAATTTCATTTTTTTAAGTGAAATATGCGTATCAGGAATTAGGACAACCAGAAAACACAACCTCCCCATGTAGTTAACATGCAGAGATGAATATTGCATGGGTTTGTAAGAAGATTATTTTTAAATAAAACACCTCAAACATTCAACGAAAGGGAAATTTGTGATAACAGGTTCTCATATGAACACACAAGTACAAGTCTGGGTAAATTAACCCCATCAAACCGATGAAATATACAAAAGAACACAAACATAGCATTTATAGCCTAATTTAGAAGAGCTTTAAGAGCGAAGGTACACTTCACTTTAAGGAAGACTTATGTATCAGTAACTGTTCTGTTCTAATGTAAGTACACTACCAACGTGTAAGAACAGTTCATGCACAGTTCATGTACATCCCCAGTGTCTAAGTTCAATTCTAATGTGGAAGTAAAGTCTACATGTACAGTATTGTACCAATGTCTAAAAACTGTCCAAAGGTGTACGTTCAGTCCAAATGTGTAAGTACATGCCGAATGTCTAAGTACAGCAGAAGCGTGTGAATACATACTAAGTAGTAAGTACATTTAAAAGCGCAGAGATTTTAATTTCTTTCATTTTGAAGGTGTTTCCAGTTTTGCACGAGTTGCAGCCTTAACAACTCAATTAGATTTGTGAACAATGTATCGAAAGACACATACCTTTTAATGTGTTGACGATGCACGTGACTTGTTAAAATTCAGTTTTCACGTGCAGTAAATGTGTACTAAACAATTCGCATTTTTATTGCTATGTACACATGGGCAGTCGATCGATACACAGTAAAATCATGTTTAAACCCCTTTGTGTCAGTCTGACGCAAAAACACTGCTTGATGTATTGCCGTTCTTACGTCAGCATCGTATTTGCAATCTTACAAGACGATAGTGCAGATGTACATAATCTGTTAACACGTATTTTCTTAGAACAAAACAACATAAATTTGTAAACTAGCATTATTCGATCCAACACGATGGTTTGAAGAAACGCATTTATGCACGTATTCTGTTCAGCCACCTTGATAATTGCTGAGCTTCGCCAAGCACTGACTGAGGCATAAAATCATATGCCCAAACAACACCATGAGTCGAAAGAGTCGAAATAATGCAGAATGTGTAGCGTTTTAATTAGTAAGAGCGAATATATTTACACGCAGCATTAAACATTCGATTTTGTTACTTGGTGCCAATCTTGGTCCTTGGTGTTGTTTGGAATGAAAACCCAACACGAACGTCTCTCAAATTTGGCAAACATCTGCGCTAATGAATATATTATTTGTGCTAAATGTTTGACTACTTTATCTAAATTAAAACTTTTTGATTTAAGGAATATTTTACACGCTGTGTTTCCTTATGTACTGAGTATATTTGTTAGCTGGTTAGTGTGGACAGTAATATGCATTTCCATTACTGTCGATGAACAGGTTCAATAAAACTGAACCGGCAATATTTGGATATTTGTCGTGTTCAGAGGATTTTAAAGTTCGACTTCATCTATTTAGAAAGTGAATACCCATCGAAACGGAATGTGTTGACAAAATGCGAATGCGAATTTCATTTTCTTTGCGAAGCCTCCAAAAGAGTTGCATTGACATCAAGCCAGTCGCTGCAGAGAATTTTAGGGTTTCGATTAGCGGATTAGACAGACGGACGGACATACAGATGGAGGGATGAATCAGCGAATATATGCTCCCTCGAACCATTTTGGCGAATACAATAATGTTCTGTCTTTCGTTTTCGATCAACCTAACCTAAATAGTGTCTTTATATAGATTGGCACTTTTCTGTGTAATTAATTCAGATAAAGTTGTCATGTGCAATGACGGCGTTGTTTGACCTCATTTTATTTATATAATTAAACCTTTCTGATTCCCACTGTTATCTAGGTTAGATCCTTAAAGGGGCCAGACACTAAGTGCCTATTGTAAAGCTTTTATATGTTCGGTGGCAATTAAAACCCCTTTTGCATGTGTACGTTTATCTGCAGTTTAAAAGTACAGGAATGATTAATTATTTTGCCACTTTAAAATATACATAACATTTAATATTATTATTTAAGAAAATGCAACAACTATAATCATTTAACCAATCAGAGACGCTAAAAATGTAAAGTTCTTTTTATTGAATAGAATAGTAGGCAGTAACTAGGCATTATTTTACTAACCCTTAAATCTTCCAAGCTGAGTTACAATAACTGCAAAAAAACTCAAGAAAAACAACTTAATGGTGAACAAGTGGCAATCTGATTTTGTTTTAAAAATATATCATCATTTAATAGTTATTTAATAATCCTTACCTGTTATTGTGGGTTTTCATTGAGAAAGTTCTGCGATCGATCGTTAGGTTACGTTGCTAGTTTCAAAATGAAATTTCGACCTTTCTAAGTCTAAATTTCAAAGTTAATGACATGTTCAAAGGGACAAACCCAATGATTATGTTAAAACAGAGTCCGGTGAATGTTTGCGAATCCGGTGAATTCGAAAACTCAGCTACCCTTTTTAAGGGTCCTACACTAAATGTTTTTTTCTTTAATATATAGTTGGGGTCTAATAATAAAACGTACTATGTTTTGAATCAAAATCCCTGAAACTGAGTGAGCTATTGTGTCTCAAACACCAATATCGTCATGGCGATTTCGGAAACGCCATGGCGATTTTTCGTCGCTATGAAATCCCCATGGCGATTGTTAGCCATAAATTAGAAATGGCGTTATTTCGCCTTGGCGATTTCGTCGACAAATAAATTATTAATAATTTGACTGTTTTAAGAATTTGTGTGTCATGTATGTTAAGAAAACATTGAAGTGCGGCCACCTCTGAAAAAGTTTATTTTGTCCGCCATGTTAATTATGGCGAAATATCGCCATTGGGAAAAATCGCCATATGAATTATGGCGGAAAATCGCAACAAATTATATGGCGGAATTTCGCAATAAAATAAAAGGCGATTTACCCCACAAATGCTTTTGCCATTTTCTAATATTATATCACGAGGGATTTAATTTTCGCACATTTCACGCTTAGGAAATTTCTCAACATAAAATCCAACGTAATCAAATAACTGAAATCATCTAATCTTACGAAAATAATATCTGTTTGCTGATGTATGCCCGCGCGAAACAATGTATGTCCGCACCAAAAATGTATGCCTTATGTGCGAAATTTTATTCTCGCGAATTTAAATGAAACCTTATAGGTTGAATAACACCAAATCACCCTGTATCCCTCCGTGGTCCATTCGTATGAAGTTATATGCTACTTTTTCTTTTTATCTCGGGTCTTGGGCCTCTTAACAGTTTTTTTGCAAGAATAACATCACTGTCGTGCAACAGCTGCCCTGTACCAAATAGTGGGTACCCTGTGGCAGTCAGTAAGATGGCTACCAGTTAAGCAACGAAAAGATATGTGCTATTTTGTTTCCAATTGGTATACATATTGTAAGGTATAGACTGGTATACTTGGATCATATAATGAAAAGGATTGTTGCTTGATCAAACGATTGCTTGGTTTATTGCCGGTGTGTCCGTTTTCTAACAAGTAAGTTAACCCACAATTTCCTGTGTATTTTAATAGATGAAATGTAGATCTTTATAGCAATATATACTTGTCTAGAAATAAGGATGATAGAAATCCTGTTAAATGTATATTGAGAAATCATGTTAAATGTTAATTGAACATTGGGAATTCAACATTGAGATTTATGGGAATTGGATTTATGTAGGTTCAACCGAAACCACAGTATGTGGTATTGCAATTCGACATGCGCTGTCCGTAATTACAAATGTCCTGTTTGCGTCCACTGTATTTCCTGAGCTAAACATGAGAGTGCGCTGTATATAATGGATCACTCTGTCACCCGGAAAGCGAATCAAAAACGAAAACATGTTCACCAGCTCGGGAACGAGTTCGTCCTTTCTCTCAGCTGGTAATTATCGAAAGTAAATTAAATAGATATAGCATTTAAAAACAACACGCAAAAGGAACTTATTTCAATGGTCCTGTCAAATAATCAAATTTAAAACAGCCCCGGCCTAAGGACTTAGACCTATCATAGAAGAGTCACGGCAGTACGCGACCGCTTGAAACCCTCTTGCTGAATGAGTTAAATAACATTTTTAACCCATGTCACATCGTTAATAAAAAAAAACTACTCAAAATTTAAGGCTTACTTAAAAGATTATGTTTATGTCTTAATAGAAGATTGAAATGATAACATAATGCTGTGATTCTGATTTTTTTCTCCTGATTGACAATGTTTCATACTGAAATACATATGGGGCAATAACCCTGGTTTTAAAAGCCATGGCCAGAAGCAAACCCCCAGGTGCACAATTACACATGATTGTACACATACCTGTAAAGTTTCATGATAATCATTGTGGTTCTGATACTTTTTGGGTTACGTGTGGCCCACAATTACAAAGTAAATGTATAATATTGAAATACATAAGGGGCCATTACTCTCACTTTAATAGGCATGGCCAGAAGCAAAACAACAGGTGCACTTTGATTTTATCATTTTTCCGTTGTCTGGTTACTAAAGTTTTGGAATGACATAGCGCGCTTTCGAATTTAAATTAGATGCGCCACCTGGTGGAAGCTGTCTTTAAATGCTATTGTTTCACTGTAACTTGAATAACTTTGGAAGCCATGGCGTTAAAACTTTTTTTAAAAGTGTTTCCGAGTAACATACACATTTATTGCGGCATTTCCTTATTCAGTTTGCATACGAGTTTTTTTTGTTTTTTTTGGGCACAAAAAGCACCCACAAAGCTAACAGTAGCGCATTTTCAATGTGTGACGAAGGAAGGCTTGAATGTGGAATAAGATATTTCTTTAAATAGTGATCTCCAGCCTGAAGTATTCCCATTTAGGAAAATTTTGATTCCACTTTCAACATGTTCAAGCTTATACGATGCTGTGACGCAGGTGATCGGGTGCCTCTTAGGATTTGGTTGTAAATTTTATTGGGAAACCAAACTTTTTAAAGTTTAAAAACATTTGGAATTTTCAACCAAGTTGATTAAAGTTTTATTTTATCTGCTGCACGATAAGTATTCGGGTGAGGATACTTAAGTTACCGAGTTATATTAGAAGCCATAGGCTCACCACTGTAACCTATTTTATTTTAATGGATTGTTTTAAGGGAGATGTGCAGGGTCGAGCAGGTGTACTGAGAATCAACCACCTTTAACTCATAATTGCAGGTCTGTGAAGTTGGCTCTACGCCCTACGTTCTACGTCCTACATACAAATCTATTTCTACGTTCTCCATACAACAGTCCTACGTCCTACGTTCATCCCTACCGTCGACCCAGCCCTACGTCCTACATTCATTTCTACGGTCGACCAAGCCCTACATCCTACGTTCATCCCTACCGTCGATCAAGCCCTACGTCCAACATTCATTTCTACGGTCGACATAGCCCTACGTCCTACGTTCATCCCTACCGTCGACCCAGCCCTACGTCCTACATTCATTTCTACGGTAAACCCAGCCCTACGTCCTACGTTCATCCCTAATGTCGACACAGCCCTACGTCCTACATTCATTTCTACGGTCGAACCAGCCCTACGTCCTACGTTCATTTCTACAGTCGACAAAATCATATGTCCATGCATTTATCCCTTCGGTCGACCCAGTCCTACGTCCTACGTTCATCCCTACCGTCGACCCAGCCCTACGTCCTACGTTCATTTCTACAGTCGACCTAGTCTTATGTCTTCCATTCATTTCTACGGTCGACCCAGTCCTACGTCATACTTTCATTTCTACGGTCGACCCAGCCCTATGTTCTACGTTCATCTCTACCGTCCACCCAGTCCTACGTCCTACATTCATTTCTTCGGTCGAACCAGCCCTACGTCCTACGTTCATCCCCACCATAGACCCAGCCCTACGTCCTACATTCATTTCTACGGTCGATCCAGCCCTACGTCCTACGTTTATCCCTACCGTCTACACAGCCCTACGTCCTACATTCATTTCTACGGTCGAACCAGCCCTACGTCCTACGTTTATTTCTACAGTCGACAAAATCATATGTCCATGCATTTATCCCTTCGGTCGACCCAGTTCTACGTCCTACGTTCATCCCTACCGTCGACCCTGCCCTACGTCCTACGTTCATTTCTACAGTCGACCTAGTCTTATGTCTTGCATTCATTTCTACGGTCGACCCAGTTCTACGTCATACTTTCATTTCTACGGTCGACCCAGCCCTACGTCCTAAGTTCATACCTACCGTTGACCCAGCCCTACGTCCTACATTCATTTTTACGGTCGAACCAGCCCTACGTCCTACGTTCATTTCTACAGTCGACCTAGTCTTCTGTCTTGCATTCATTTCTACGGTCGACCCAGTCTACGTCCTACGTTCATTTCAACGGACGACCCAGCCCTCCGTCCAACGTTCATCCCTACCGTCGACCCAGCCCTACGTTCTACGTTCATTTCTACAGTCGACAAAATTCATATGTCCATGCATTTATCCCTTCGGTCGACCAAATCCTACGTCCTACGTTCATCCCTCCCGTCGACCCAGCCCTACGTCCTTCGTTCATCCCTCCCGTCGACATAGCCCTACGTCCTACGTTCATTTCTACAGTCGACCTAGTCTTATGTCTTGCATTCATTTCTACGGTCGACCCAGTCCTACGTCCTACGTTCATTTCTACGGTCGACCCAACCCTACGTCCTACGTTCATCCCTACAGTCGACACAGCCCTACGTCCTACATTCATTTCAACGGTCGACCCAGTCCTACGTCCTACATTCATCCCTACAGTCGACCCAGCCCTACGTCCTACATTCATTTCTACTGTCGACCCAGCCCTACGTTCTACGTTCATTTTACAATCGACAAAATCATATGTCCATGCAATTATTTCTTCGGTCGACCCAGTCCTACGTCCTACGTTCATCCCTACCGTCGACCCAGCCCTACGTCCTACGTTCAATTCTACAGTCGACCTAGTCTTATGACTTGCATTAATTTCTACGCTCGACCCAGTCCTACGTCCTACGTTTATTTCTACGGTCGACCCAGCCCTACGTCCTACGTTCATCCCTACCGTCGACCCAGCCCTACGTCCTACATTCATTTCTACGGTAGACCCAGCCCTACGTCCTACGTTCATCCCTACCGTCGGCCCAGCCCTACGTCCTACATTCATTTCTACGGTCGAGCCAACCCTACGTCCTACGTTCATCCCTACCGTCGACCCAGTCCTACGTCCTACATTCATTTCTACGGTCGACACAGCCCTACGTCCTACGTTCATCCCTAACGTCGACCCAGCCCTACGTCCTACATTCATTTCTACGGTCGAACCAGCCGTACGTCCTACGTTCATTTCTACAGTCGACAAAATCATATGTCCATGCATTTATCCCTTCGGTCGACCCAGTCCTACGTTCATCCCTACCGTCGACCCAGCCCTACATCCTACGTTCATTTCTACTGTCGACTCAGCCCTACATTCAACATTCATTTCTACAGTCGACAAAATCATATGTCCTTGCAATTATTCCTTCGGTCGACCCAGTCCTACGTCCTTCGTTCATCCCTACTGTCGACCCAGCCCTACGTCCTACGTTCATTTCTACAGTCGACCTAGTCTTATGTCTTGCATTCATTTCTACGGTCGACCCAGTCCTACGTCCTACGTTCATTTCTACGGTCGACCCAGTCCTACTTCCTACGTTTATCCCTACCGTCGACCCCGCCCTACGTCCTACATTCATTTCTACGGTCGACCCAGCCCTACGTCCTATGTTCATCCCTACCGTCGACCCAGCCCTACGTCCTACATTCATTTCTACGGTCGACCCAGCCCTACGTCCTACGTTCATCCCTACCGTCGACCCAGCCCTACGTTTAAATTCATTTCTACCGTTGACCCAGCCCTACGTCCTACATTCATCTCTACTGTCGACCCAGTCCTACGTCCTACATTCATGTCTACAATCGACCCAGTCTACGTCCAATCTTAATTTCTACGGTCGACCCTGTTCTTCGTCCTATGTTCATCTCTACAGTCGACCCAGCTCGCTCGGCGTTTTTTCTGTGTTTTTGCATAACGGTTGACAAGCGAAAAAGATTAACAACATTATACATATATATGGAAACATTTTTTAAAGTAGATATTATTACTTTTATTTATTCTGTGAATTGTCACATTTAAAGAATTTAAATATTGTACAAGGAAGTCAATGCATTGACTTTTTTAATCCATTCTACAGACATAGTGGCAGAAAATGTATATAAATTTACTAAAGAACTGAATAGATAATGTACTGCCAAATTTACTGAGATGAAGAAGATAAGAGCGCAGTTTCATATAAGAAACTTCTCACAGGGACGGGAGATGAAATACATACAAAAGCATATTGGCAACGCTACATACCAAATACTAATATCTAAGCTCTTGCTTTTTGGTTTCGTGTAGGATTTTCGGACTTTAGATGTAACTGAAAACGAGCGGAAGCTTTACTGGCAAGCACGCACAAACGCACACAAACACATGGCGACTTGTTTTGAGCACAAAGGTTTTGGTTATCTTCAAATGTATAGAAGGTTGTTTAAGTCAAAGAGACTATAAAATATCAATATGACATATGTAAATAATTATTTATCGTAGAACTTATAAACAAGCATTAAGGCATCACCACACTCCTCCCAATCCTATTCATCGATAAAATAAAAATCATCTAATCTCAGTAATGACAAAATGCTATTAAATGAAACTTTGCACAAATGAAGGTTACTAATGTATCTTTATTTTGCATACAGTAAGACAACTGAAAAAAGTAAACAAACAAAGCTAGACCTAAAAATTCCTAAAAATTCATCTATTTCAATATCACAGTAGCGTTGTTTGTGCCGTGTGGCGGCTGTAAAAAGTCTCCCCGTACATTCAATCAGTGCTGTTATCAGTTACGTCCTTTAAAGGTCGGCTGAGCACGATACTTATGTACTATGTTTATGGTACTTCTAAAATTCCTTTTGTTTTAATATTTCGGCCAGTTTATAGATAGGTGGTTTCAATATCCCAGCCAATATAGATTTGGATATTGTCCAATCACCCCCAAGAATATACTTCCTGGTTTTTAAATTTTGCGTTTGGCGTAGTCTGTGATATGCAGGATTTATATTCTAAGATCCCCTGTCAAAATTCTATTCTGTTTATTTCCGCCCATTGTTTTCTCGTTTAGGGCAAACCCATTCTTTTATCTGGGGACCATACGCCGCTGAACATGGAATGGTATTAATCTGAAAATACCTCATTGAAGGTTCCATGTTCACCGCCATATGCATACCATCGTTTGGGATGGATCGAAATTGTACTATTTAATGGTGTAATTACTGAGTTGCGCTCAACCCGGGGCTAGGCGGCGTGGGCAGTAATAAGCATTCCCATTACTGCCTATGAACAGGCTCAATCAAACCGAGCCTGCAGTATTTTCATATTTGTCGTGTTCGGTGGCTTTCAAAGTTCCCTTTTCATCTATTTGAATTCTATTTACATAAATGCACAAAAACTAGGCGATGCAGAACGTAACTTTAAATTCCCTCGTGAGCGCAATGATACTGACAAGAAAATGTTGTGTACTTTGTAAAGAACGTTCAACTATTAAAAGAGAAATCAGTGATTGTCATCCGTTTACGCGACCAGGAAATTGAAGGTCAAACACACTTTTACTAATATCTCGTAAAGTTTACATAAGTTAATCATGAGGACACAATAAATTGTTGTCAGTATCATGTTACTCTTGTGGGCATTTAAAATGTTGTTTTGTGTTCTTGTGAATTTATGTAAATAGAAGTTGAGGGAATTTTTAGATCCTGCTATTTTTCTTGACTTTTCTAATATGTCTTACCATGTGTAAAATAAAGATACATTAATAACATACACTTGTGCAAAGTTTCATTCAACAGCATTTTGCCGTTATTGAGATTTTGATAATTTTCTTTTTATCGATGAATAGAATTGGGCGTGTGGCAGGCCCTTAACATACCTAGTTTAAATGTTGTGATTGTTTTTCAGCATAAGAAATTTTCCTTTTTTACGAATAGCCGGTAACGAAGAGGACCAATAGGCTTAACAACCAAAATGTGTACGTTTAAGCAAATGTATATACTTAAAACAAAATTCGCCAAGGAATCTAATTTTCAAGGATTAGTCTAGCAAAATGATGAGTTTTGTTGCTAATTATACTAGTGTTTAAAATTTTCAATAGGCCAAACCCAGTTCCCAGTCGTGCTATGTCCTCGAAGTATTGCCTGTAGTATTGCGAATACTGAACTTTTATGGATTACAATGTACTCGCGGCTTGGGTCGATTCTTTAAAATTTCTCTTGAGAATGAAGCTCTTGGATATATGGAAGGACTTAACCGTTACATTTCTCATAAATTAAATAAATCCATCCCAACTGATGTCCAAAATTTCGATAACGAAATGCTTAAAAGTACTTATCTGTAATATTACTTCAATCTTAAAGTTACAATATAAATAAATAATAAAAACATAAATAGTTTTTAAAATTATCACCAACCCCAGGGTTCGGTTAAAGGTTTAGCAAGCAGGCGAAATAACAAAAAAAACGCCAGGCGAAATAACGAGAACACGCCAAGCGAAATAACGAAATAACACTAGGAGAAATAACTAAAAAAGACCTCCAGGTGAAATTTAATAGCGACAAACGCGCCTCACGAAGAAACAAATAACGCCAGACTATCTCAAGAAAAAAGCCAGTAAAAAACAACAACGAAATAACTTACGGCCAAAGAAAGAAAATACGCCACGCGAAAAAAAAACGCCCTGCGTAATAAGGACATGCGAAATAACGAAAAGAAGCATGGCGATGCAAGAAAAATGCTACAAAATATTGCGTTTTAGCGTTATTTCGAGTGGCGTAGTTTTCGTTATGTCGTCTTTTCGCGTGGCATGTTTTCTTCATTATATACTTTATTTGCGTGGTTTTTTACTGTTATTTCCTCCTTTCGCGGGTTGTCTTTTATTTCGTTTTTTTTCTTCATCTCTTCGCTTGGCATTATTTTGCTACTAAATCACGAAAACATGAAATGGTATTAATCAGCCACTAAAATACTATAATAAGGTAATTTTGCGACAATGGGAGTAATGTCAGGGTGAAAACAGTCAACTTTAAACGATTGGAATATACTCGAAGTTTGTCACCTGTTTTGTTTCGAATTTTGTCTGTTTGCTTGCTACTGATCACGATGAGTCCTTCATTTTTTATCCTAAGTGGTACAAAATGTGTGCATGACTAATCGCAAGGTATGTGCAATGTAGCTGCGTACCGTGTTACAACACAGCGACTGGAGATACGCGCATTGATGTACCAGTTGATCTGCATCTACATCATGTGAAAAAAAATCATATACCTTACATAGTACATGGTTAAAAGCTACATTGTACTTCAATTTACCTATCAAGTAACTGATTACTTCTCAGTTAATCTACTACACTGTTAAAATTACCATCTTCTTTGCTACTGATCACGATGACTCGTTCATTTCTTATCCTAACTGGTACAACATGTGTGAATGACTTATCGCAAGGTATGTGCAGTGTAGCTGCCTACTGTGTTATAACACAGCGACTGGAGATACGCTCGTTCTAGAACAACAAGTAAAAAATTGCTGCTAAGGCAGCAAAAGGAGTAAAATTCGATGTGTTTGTGTTAAACGTATGGTGAAAGCGAGGGGACACAGCGCTATGCAGCTAATTTAAGGGTTTGTTGTTTCGACCTCTTGGACGAGACCATGAAAACACAAGACCACAACACGATGCAAAATCGCAAAACCACGATCACATCGCCTCAGGTTTTTGTTGTCGTGATCTCGCCATCTAATAACCACACACAAAATAAAATAAGTTTTCCGGTTGGTTAAAATAGTTATGGAACTAGACTGTGAATATAAACATATGCTGACTGGACAATATAGCTATGAAATATAAAAAACTCTATCTTAGAACATGAAGTGTGTATTTCTGCAACACCATAATCCAAAACTTCAAATATAAGACAAATGCCTTTGAAAGAATGCATTTAAAAAGGTTAGACACAAGTGAATTATTCAATAGGCGAAGGTGATAATCTTCAAATTGAAAATTTAGACAGAAACTAACGGTCACGGTGACATTGCTTTCGTGTCTATATTTCTAATCTCCATAAGACCATGCCTAGCATTGCCTTAAGAGTAAAATAATCAATACTTCATAAATAATAGCGATAGTCACGGGTGTGTGTATGGGGGGGGGGGGGGGGGGGGGGAGAGAGAGAGATTGGTGGAGACGCGTACAACCGTTACCGCGAGTGAAGCGAGAAAATTCTTCTGCGAAAGTTTCTAAACAACGGAACGAAAACTTTCTTCCCTCAGTGATACAAGATGAAAAAAACAACTTATTACTTAATACAGCTTCTCCTCACATTGAATTTCGCTCATTTCAGAAGTGGAGTGATCGTCATAACTCAACGATGTTCGTGTATATTGGTCTCATGTTATACCAGCATGCAGATAAATTCAAAACGATGTTTGATATTTTAATAAAAACGAGTCAACGCTGACCACCTACCTTTCTTGGTCAAAATAAACATCGACAGAACCGTCACTGGACGTTTGCAGAACAATTTTCTCGCTTCACCAGCGGTAACGGTTGTGCGTGACCCCCCCCCCCCCCCCCCCCGCCCACCACCGACGATAGTGCTCGCTTACCTTTGGAGAGCGAGATAAAAAAAAAACAACATAATTAACACGCGATGCGGGATCGCGAACAACGATGCGAGATCGCGAAAGTACGATGCGAAGATGTGATATTAATATCGTGCCCTCGCATCGCATTGTGTTTTGTCGTTTTGCTGGTCTCGCTGTCCTGAGGGCGACACAAACATATTTAAATGGTAAGGAAATGAGATGATAAAACAAAAAGAAAACTGCTTTTCTACGGCACAAAGATGCAAACTATTTATAAAGAGATGGTATAATATTTTTAAACAAGGAAATGAACTGTCAAATTAAGTGGAAAATTTCAGAATAAACTTGAATGATTTGTAGAACAAATTACAGACTATGTCAGATGTCTTATGAAGATAGTTCTGTTATGATCAATTAACACATTAAAGAAAAAAATAGAAAACATCTAACTTGAAATCTAAGAACTCTACAGCATCTTGGAAAGAATATTATGTCATGTTTAGAACTAAAACAACAGCATTTTTAACTCTATGACCATCGTGCGAAAAATGAGTAAAAAAATTACTGAGGTTAAAGTTTAAAATGTCAACTAGAAAAATAAGATTCGTTTAAGAATGAAACAGAAAGAAATCAACAAAACCACAACAAAAACGAAAACAACAAATTACAACAACAAAACTTGTTGAAAGAAATATGTGGAAAAGTAAGATTACTAGAAGAATCGAGCAAATCCTACCCAGCGTCATGTTGCAAAAGAATAGAAATCTTGCTTGTTTCACGTACAGCTTTAAGCTAAACTATAAAATTTTGTAAAGATGTTAATGTTTCAGTTAAGTTGAAAATGCTGATTTTAGTCATAAGGATCTCAAATGGTGTATTTGCATAACGATATGCGTGCTGTCCGACCAATGAACATTATTACATATTGTACAATGTTCTGTACAACTTAATCACATAAATATTTCTTTCACCTACACTGCTACTAAACGCGCAACTCCGGTCCCTACAATAATACCGAGAAAGTAAGGTGAGCGAGGTGCCTTTTCGAATTCAACAATAACAAGGTCGGTTATGTCAATTTTAGCATGATTTTTAGGATCTAGACAAACATTGCACAACAATTATATAGTTCGACCTTAATAAGAATGAACTGTATGTGTTGCAGGTGGTTTCTTTGAACTCGTCGGATTCGCCGAGATTTACTCATTATCCATCGAAGAAAAAAATAACGCGTAAAAATCATTCTAAGAAGACATCACCGACCTTGTTATGATGAATTTGATCAAGATTTGATTCCAATGCTTAGGCCTATCTGTCGTCTCTCTGACAGCTGTAATGTAGTTAAGGCCTATACCCCGTGTACAGTTTGGACACATAAAGCGTAGGTTTGCCTCTAAATGGGAATATAATCAGCCAGATGCGAAGTAACTTTTCTTCATATTGATAGGTTTGCCAATTTTGAAAATCGAAAATTATTTCGTTATAATTCTAAATTGGTTGATTTTCCGTCGGCGGCCCCAGGATTGGGGTGCAGACAATAACTGGCTAGTACCTCCGATTTATCTTGTTTCAAAAACTATTTTTCATCTGTTGGCTTGTAAGGGCAAGGCGCTCTTATTGTACCAAAGTGGCCGAGTGCATCCTTTTGGCCTATTCTGTTCAAAAAGAATGGAATAAAACAATTACTTCATTATTGACATTTTAGAATTTAAATCTGGTCAAAATATTTTCACTTCTCGTGATAACAAGAAGTGCATTTTTGATTACAGAAGATTTCACAGTAAAGTACTGGCGATTAGAATTTGATAAAATGTTTGTCTAGTATTTCTGGAATATGATTGTATTTCGGTAATTGTATGAATACAGATAAGAGGATTTTTCAAAATGTATGACATACCTGCTTTAACGAATTTTAAGTACATGTGTCCGCATAGGCGGAGATTTAGTCTGAAACATTTTATTGATTCAGAAAGTTCCGCTTCACCAGGTGAAGGCGAAGTCTCGATCAGATCGAGAGGCAATTTTTATATAGTTTTCATGAAATGTTAAAACGATTTGATATTGAGCCGTTTTCATCAGATGAAAACGAAGTCTCGATCAGATCGAGAGGCCATTTTATATAGTTTTCATGAAATGTTTTTAAAAGATTGGATATTGTGCCGTTTTCATCAGATGAAAACGAAGTCTCGATCAGATCGAGAGGAACAGATGAAATATGTTCGCCGTTAGCAATATGTTTTCGCTAATTTTGCATTAGATTTAGATGACTAAGAAGTTTTTCAGATTGAAGAAATTTTTTTTTTCAGATTAGGTATGTTTAATGTGTGTTCTTTTCTGCACATTTTCAGACATTTTTGAAGTGGGCATTTGGGGAAAATTCAGTTCACTACAGATACCAACTGATCTCGTACAGCATTATGAAAATCTGAAGACCTTATCTTTAAACTCTAAATCTTCTAACACCCGTAAGATTTATGAATCTTATTTCAAACAATTTTGTAAGTGGTGTAAATCTTACAATTTTAAATCTTTACCTGCGCTGGCTTTGCATGTAGCTATGTATCTCTCATTTATTTCAAAATCAAACCCGTCAGAATAAAAAATAAATAATATTATTTGTGGCATATCGTGGGCTCACAGGTTAACTGGATGGCAAGATCCTTGCAAATAAGCGTTAGTTAAAACAACGTTAAAGAAGGTGTCTTAAGATCTT